>CM069908.1:93616350-93876161 GCA_036172215.1 Camellia granthamiana | reverse complement strand
ATTTGTCACTTGAATTTGGGCAAGTCCAAAAGAGTCTGTTATATACTGACACATTTACTTGGAATTTTTGGAAGTCTGGGCATGTAATAAAATTAATCCAATGGAAAAAAAGAACATGGAGACTAGAAATTCCATGTCAGACTAATGTTGTCAGATCTTGTTGCATGACTTGTTTGATCTTCTGTTGGATCTGGCCTACCAAGAATCAGGTTTTTCCATCAGAAAAATTTTACTTTGTGGTCATTTTGTTTTAGATGGTAGGCTGATGTCAAACTTAGCTTTCTCTACCATCTAGGGTCATTTCTTTGTTCATAGGTCACCTGCCGTTTTGCCATTGCCTCAGCTGCATTTTTCCTTTCCTGCCCTATTAGTGCCTTTAACTTTAGCCTTTTAATCTGTTTGGTTTTAATTATTGATCTCCATTTCAGATGACAAAGTCATCTTGACTCACTCCAATGTTTTCACCAGTTGATGCTGCCTTGTCTTTTCATGGACGTATTCCGTAGAGTCTATTGTTCTTTGTGGTGCTATTTATTCATGTTGCTCCACATTCCACATTCTGGGAATTAGCTTTCACTTATGGATATTCTGGCTTCTGTTGAAGTAGTTCTATTCATGGCATCACGGGGAAATTGTAGGGGATGGTTTCAGTGTGCTTCTTTTGGAAGCAGACGATTGTTATTTTTATTTTTACTTTTGTTTTGGGTCTGATGGAAGCAGATGAATAGAAGGAATTTTATTAACAATGTGTCTCATGTTACTGCTTGCAAACACCACTGGTGGTAAAAGATTGGGGAAATTGCAAGAGCATAGGAATTAGGCAAAATAATTGCACTTTTAACATAATCTTTTCGGTGCACTAAAAAGATTCCCATGAAATTGCAATTACTTTCTCATCCTTCCACTGATTTGCAATTTCCACTAAAACATTATGCGGGTGCTGTTTTCTTTATTACCTCTTCACTGGATTTTTATTTTTATTTTTTTTGATATTTCTTTTCTTCCCATTTATTTTAGTATATCTTTTTGGCCTGATGGATTATTCTTTGTAATTGCATGTTTTGCAAGTTCTTTAATCAGTTATTTAGTTAATTTATTAGAGAAATATTTATTTTAAAAAAAAATATTACAGAAATCATTGAGACATTTCACATTACACAACAATCAATCACTGCCTGATGGTTTAATTAGCTGGATTTTATTCTAATAAGGTGTTGTTCAAAAGCAATGTTTGCCAAAATTTTCAGTTTGTAATGAAAGTTCTGTTGTGGGAACCATATTTTTGTTGGGTTTCTAGCAATTGCAAAGGAGAGGTATGTGGAAGAGATTCTATGATTTCAAGGGAAAATTCTTTGTGCTACCTTTTCTATTCTCTAGGTTTCCCGGGCAAATGAAATTGTCATTTGTTATAAAATTGGGAACAGGTTTTTATCATTGTCACCTTAAGTTAGTTTTTGATTCTTTCACCAATTTAAAACAAAAAAATGCATATCGGCATACAAGTGAAATTGTTTCACTGATATAATAGCAATCATGGAATGAAATAAATATTGATCTGTAATTCTCTATTTTTTCAAAAGAAATTGTATGCCTCCCATTCCCGATGATTTTCAAATTCTTGAGCAGGTATCTCCTGGTTCACCTGCTGATCTAGCTGGATTCCAACCTGGTGATGTTGTCATTGAATTCCATGGAAAGCCTGTTGGGAGCATCTCGGAGGTACATTGTTCATGCTTTTCTAATCTGGTATTGGCATATTGCTCGAAGCGCTGGCATATCAAAGTTTCTGAAGTGAAGTGAATTGTACCCAGAGTCATTGTTGTTAAATTGCGAATAAAATCATGAATTGTTTTGCTAAAATAATGAAACGTGAATCGTAAGATTCACTTAGCATAATATATAAAATTATTTTATATGTTTAGACATAAAAATACAAATATAGCGTTTAAAATGAAAATTAAATTGTATTAATATAACTAATTGATCTTTTTATTTTTTGAAAACGACGTCATTTCATACATTATACGAAAGAATTGAATCAGAGTGAATCGTAATGAATCAAATGAATAGTAGTAAATCGCAATTGAATTGTAAAGATTCACTCAATTTAAGATCCAATTGCACGAATCGAATCGTATGAATTGAATCATGAATCGTAAGATTCTAATAAGCATGCCCATAGTTTTTTTTTTATAGATATGCCATTCATGAATTTGAAGGTCATGAAGATCTCACATCTTCAGGGTCTCTGTCAAAAACGATTATTTAATGGTGTCGTAGAAAACTGGACATGCCTTTGACATTAAACAGAAGTAATTTGGCATTGAAAATTGCGAGGAGACAGAATGAGCAGGCAAAAGTGCACAATCAAGTGGAATTTTGATTCTGGAAATTCTAGGGTTTCCGTCCAGTTTTTACTTCTCCTGCATTATTAGGTCACTACTGATAACATTTTTGTTTTTGTATTGGCAGATTGTTGAACTGATGGAGGACAGAATTGGCGTGCCTTTTAAGGTAGTGGTAAAAAGAGCAAAAGATACTTTAGTGACTTTGACTGTCATACCAGAGGAGGTAAACCCTCAATTGTAACAATAACATTTTTCATTTTCTGCTTTATTTTGAGTTTTGCTGTGAGATTGATGTCAACATAAAAATTACAAATAATTTTGAAAAGAAGGGAAGTGTAAGCATTAATAAACCGGGATATATACTACTTGGATAAAACAATGGAAGTAGTTTCTGGGGGACGGTTGAGAAGAATTTGATTAGTGATGAGTCCCTTAGGTTCTATTTCAAAGTTCCATGATAGTTGAGGGATGGTTTTCGATAGTTGTCATGTAGAAAGTTATCCAAACATTGGGTGTTCTCCATAAGGAAGATACATTATCCTATTTAACATTGCATTTTTTGAAATGGGTTCATGAGAATTATTTATCTTACCATTTATCTGAGCTTCTTCTAATGGACCATCTTTAGATTTGGATGTTTCTGGACCTAAAACTTTTTACGGATAATTGCCTGCTGGACTTATTTACTAGCGAGTCCTGAGTGAAAATTTTATGGACATACTATGAATGATAAATTTATCAATGCAACTTATTCACTTTTGTTTTTGTTTTTATGTGTAGTTGTGAGTTTTATTTGTTAGATTAATAAATTTACAAATATAGTTGAGAAATTTATCATTTTGATATTTGTTTATGTAATAAGTCTGATTCATAGGATTGCCCATGACTACCCCTAATTGGTTTTTGACGCTCATCAATTCTGTATATTTATAGGACAATGTTTGAGACCTACAAATTTTTTTTACAATTGTACTCACAATGATATGGTAGCATTTCTGTCAACTTTTAATTTGCTATACACTTAATGACATGGGGTCCAATTCCCTTGCTACATCATTGTTGGTGAAAATGTGAGTCTGTAACATTACTCATATTTATGTACCCTTAAAAATCAAGACTCCAGTAGTAACTATTCACTTTCTTCATCATATGCTTGGAGCATGGACACCTAGACCGTCATATCAACTTCGGTAAGGATTTTTTTTTTTTCCAATTTATGTTTGTCCTTCCATGTTAAATAATGTTAGATTAACCCTTTGGTTTGATATCAAATCTATTGAGGAGGAAAAGTAAAATCAAAATGAAGTTATTTTTATTTTTTATGAGTAACCAAACAAAAAATATTGTTTTGAACAAAATCATTGTATTCTCATTTTTCTTGACTGCTCAAACTAGGGAAAGGACTTCGATTGCTTTTGCGGAGAACTAATGTTTAGAAAAATAAGACTCCATGAAAAAAATGTTTAGAAAAATAAGAAGACTTGAAATCAGGATGGAGGCACCTTTTTTGATGAATTGGGGATTTAGTCATGAAAACTGACATTTTTTTTTTTTTTGAACATCATGAAAACTGACATTTGGACACTCCAAAATTGGAGATATTATCTACTTGGTTTGGTATATATCTTAGGGGTACTTACGTATAAGTCCTAATAAGTGAATTTATTGTCTAATAAGTCCTATGAAAAAAATTTGTCATAAAAAAAGTCATTAATTGTAAGTTTTAGCGATAATTTTTATAAAAATCATGACAAAAAAAAAGTCACTAATTATCAATTTTTAGCGACGTATGTAAAAAATTGTCACAAAAAAATTATTTTTAGTGACAATTTTATCAAGACTTATTTTCAATAGAACTTTGATCTTATTTTTGTTTGGATTCTTTTTAAAATCTGTTTTTTCAGAAAAACATTAAAAACTAATTTATAGTGAAAAAATAAGAAAAATTTAAAAGAGACTGGTCATTTTTTGTATTTTTTGTTTTGTTTTGTTTTGTTTTTTTTTTGGTGTGTTCAAAAATAGTTTCTAAAAATTCAAAAAACATCTTTTTGATGTTTATTTTCACGTAGTTAGTGTCGAGTGTTTTTCAAAAAATAGAACAAAAAATGTCGCTATTTAAATTAATAGAAAAAATGCCACAATTTCCAGTTACATTAATTCTCCTCTTTCTGTTCTTATTTTGCATTGTCTAAAATTTTTGGGTTTGAAATAGGGATTCGAGCATGTCTGTCTTTCTTTTTTGTTTGTCTGTTTGTTTGTTATGTTGAGGATGTAGTCATGGGAAAAAATGAAATTCAGTCACACTTCTAAATTTACTTTTAGTCAAGTGTAGTAAAACTGTATATACTTTATTTGAGCATTCAAATGGTAAAATAAATACTGAAAGGTGGTACATTTTTATAAAAACTATACATTACATTCTCACAGTGATTGAGAGTGTGACTTGAGTCTTTTTTTTTAGGTGACCAAATATGAGTTTTCGTGATTGAATTCCCATTTCAACAAAGAAATGGGAAAAAATCCGATCACTGGACAAAATAATTTCCAGGATCTCTAAGGACTTGAATGTGGAGAATCCTAGGACAATTTTTATTATTATGTTCTCTATCCTCGTTAGAAGCCTTTGCCACAAATTTTTTTTCTAACAATTTTCCATATTTTTTATCATAGGAAAATCCTCCATGACCAATTATTAAAAACGATAGTTTTTTTTTTTAAAAAAATAAAGGCCTAATTGATTGTTATACTAAGAAAGGTTCACATGGTTTTGTCTAGCTATTGATGGTATATGACAAGATCCTTTTATTCAATATTACTATTCACTCACATGTGCATACACTCACTCGTACAATTATAGGACAATTAGTATGAACGTGTAGAACATAACAAGACGATAATACATAGTATATAAAACAAACATCTTCACATGTTTCGCCAACAATTTGAGGTTAGAGAGGGGTTTGTTGATATTTTTATAATCAAGTATCCGTAAAGACAACTCGTAAGACAATAGAAAGTCGATTTTGCAACTCTTACTAGTCTGTTTATATGAACAATGTATCATGAGACTTTGAAAACTTATGTCAACAGTTAGGTGCCACAATGAAGGAGATTGTGAGAACTGTATTGGGATCAATGCCATTAGTTGTGCAATCTTAAGCTAATTGTAGTGGAAAATAGCAAGGATTTCAAAATTACGATTATTGTGACTTCCAAATGGTCATCACATTGACATGTGAAATCAAAACAATTCTAAATAGGCAGTGTGCGCGCCCCAAAAAAAATAAAACAAAACAAAATAAAAAATAAATTTTGGAATGCCAAGTACAGGCAATTTGATTATGGGAAATGTTATATATCATGCTTTTTTTTTAAAACGTTTTGTGTCACTAGAATACATGGTAAACTATCATTTGTTTTCATTAATTTTTTAATAATTATTACCAAACAAATGAATTAATCATGAGTATTCATGTAATGGTAGTATAAAATGAAAATAAAAAAATCAATGACATAATATTTCACTTTGATTACGGCAATGAATGAAAAAAAAAAAAATCCTTAGGAACCCTCTCACCCTTTTTTTAAAACTGTATATTGTACAAGTTGTTCTTGAGGTAAACAGTCACAAAAGCCTCAACCACGAGACCATTTATTTATTTTTGGGTGCTTGAGAAAAATACACAACTGCAAAATAACTGCTGGAAAGTTTTTCAAATACATTTTTTAGTTCATCTCAATTTTAAAAACAACTTAAATTTCAACTATTTTTTTGAATTTCTATATTCAAATCCTAACTTGGAGAGAAAAAAAAAAGGCCGGAGTTGATTGAACTTCACCAATCACAGCATGTGTATGCTTCAAATATGATGTTGCCGATGAACTTGTTGGATGTATTTCTAATCATCATACTAACTGGATTATATTTCCAATAATTAAAAAAAAAAAAACACGATGTATTTCTGATCATTATACTAATTGAATTATATTTCCAATCAAAAAAACAAAAACACAACAGAAACAAAAATGTGTTTCAGATTTCATCCAGAGATTTTTGTTTACTTTGATAGTTTAAACAACAAAAGAACATTGGAAAGGCCTTTACTTTTTCATTTTGGCAATAAAATATATGCAAAACTGAATTTGGTGAGGAGATATTTTTGACCATACACTCTTGTGGAGGAACTTTGCTTGGGGGTTAATTGTTGCAAATAGTTACTGAAAGAACAAAGTAAAGTCTTCAGACGCAAAAATTAAACCATGAAAGTATATCAAAATATACAAGTAATAAGATCTTCTCAATGAAAAGTTACTTTTGCTCCGTCAACAAAGATGCAACGATCTCAGGAGTTCCATGATCGTGTAAAACCTGACAGTAAACAATTTACTCCGTCGTTCATGACAGTAAAAACTCCCAAATTCAATCTCAAAATTCCTATATGTTTGATCAAATCTAAATTTGAATTATTCTTCTCAAACAACTAATACCCAAATCTTTTTGTTTCAAATTCATAACTCTAAATACATCCTTAAAGAGTATACAGATTAAAACTGATTTTCCGAAAAAAAAAAAACTGATTTTCCAGGGGCAAAATGGAGATAAAAATCTCATACATGAAACATATAGGTGAAGATAAAGAGTGCTACACTACACATAACTGTATTATTATTTGGAGCATACAAGTGTAAACCCTATATCATTTACATCAACTAGTATATTTACAACTCATTCTCACTGTC
The DNA here is from genome assembly GCA_036172215.1 of Camellia granthamiana. Classification (NCBI taxonomy): domain Eukaryota; kingdom Viridiplantae; phylum Streptophyta; class Magnoliopsida; order Ericales; family Theaceae; genus Camellia; species Camellia granthamiana. Next base: position 93,869,073 of record CM069908.1, on the reverse strand, counting down.
CGTAATTAATATCTAAAAAAATATAATAGCACCAAAAGGACCAAGCATAAACAATTTTTAAATTTTTTAAAAAACATACACCTGGCCTTTAAGATGATTCTTCTGGCTTCAAGACATTATGATATTCCAACTGAGTCATCTCTCCACCAGCCACTGGGTTGAATTGACATCGGTAGAAGCTGCATCAATAATTTTATTTCTGGTTATTAATTTCGACAAGTTCTTTTATATGAACCAAGAGAGAAAGAAAGGGGAGGGAGGGGCAGATTTGAATATTTTATTTATTTTGTCAACAACAAAGAAATTTTAATAATAGCAAAATGAAAACAAAGTATACAGAGACAAGAAATAAACAATGCAAACAAAAGTTTCCCCAAAACTAAAGAAAATATAAAAGATATCATGAACTACAAAAACCGTCCAAAGATTCCAACTACAGACTTCAAAGAACCCAAGAACTGTTACTTAACCCAAAACCTCTAAGACCAATGCATAACAGGTGAATATTTTACAAGAGCTTGAGATCACTTGAACCCCATCAGCACCATGTAGCACAAATCCCATGGTTTCTTTGCGAATGATAGAAGAACCAAGCTAACTACTTCGTTGTTGTGTTATGTCAACTCTTCCATTTCCCCCAAAGTGTATGTGTCCACTAAATATGACGAGTAAGGGTGTGGGATATGTGTCTGACACCCATACCCAATTTGGACATCTGGATCCTCATTTTTTACGATATTTGAAGAATAAGAAATCTCATTTGTTAGTAAAGAACAATTCTAGCGTCTCACATCCGTGCTTCTTAGCTAAACACAATAAATTTATAAAGGTTGGATGATGAGGATACTACAGCCCAACTGGCTTTGACAAATAGGAGAACAGACAAACATGATATATGGAGACAATGAGTATTTGAACCTTTTTGTGATTGTGTTATCAGCTCTTCAACTTAAAGATATATATGGTTTTTTTTTTTTCTTTCCTTTTCTTTTTTTAAAAAAATAAAATAAAATAAAATAAAATAAAATAAAAGATGAAAAATTAAAAGAATTCAATTCAAAGGTGACCCTAAATGCATACATGACTTGATAAATAAATTTCTGACCCAAATGCAAGTATCTATCCTTTTGGGATTGTTTTCCTGGAAAAATATAATTTCACATGCACCTAAAATCATGAAGCCAAAATAGCCTACAAAGCTTCACTTCAAATAAGTTGGAACATAGGCTAAAATTGTGTTTTGCTTTGGTTATAATAAGCTTTCCTTCTAATACAAACCAAGTAATTCATAGAGCTGATTTTATTATAATTATTTCTATTCATGTATTTACTGCCTTTACCTCCCATCCATGCCAAGAATCACTACAGTGTCTTTCTCGTGGCCAAAAGCAACAATATAATTACATCCTTCCTGCAAGTGAAACTGAGCCAGTGACCACTCTGAGCTGAAATATTTTGGCAGCACACCTACAAAATAACAGCATCATAGAAATTATAGCACCGAAGAATAAATAACAGTCCTAATTTTTTTTAATAAACATCACTGGAGCATAATCCACAGTGCTTATCCTATTAATTATCTGATGCTTTGATAATACCAATGCCGTTGAATCTTGATATGCATCGTGTATTGTTTAATCACTTTTCTGCTCATGCGTCCTGAATTCCTTATAATAATTCCAGACACGGGCCTTAATATGATCCTATGGAGAGAGTATCCCCTTTTTCCTTGCCCCCCCTGATCTACCCCAATGGTATTGGGCTGGCCTGTACATTTAGCCCTGGCCACTCCTATTCTTGCAGACACAGGCCCTTTACTGTAAGGCCTTTGGTACTTACTTAAGCACATCAGCATACCTTTGGATCCCTCATATGGCCGAACATTTTTGGTACTCAATAAAGCCCATGGTAAGGAACTTGATCAGGAGACAAAAATTGTTAGGGAGGTGGAGAAATCGAAGAAGCCAGTGGAGCAAAATACAGGATATATCTCTACTTGTGAGCGAGGGAAATGAGGTGTCAGCAAAACAGAAAGAAAAATGAGGGGATTGAGGCATCAGAGTGGGTTATGAAATGGTTCAAAAGACCAGGAAAAATTTTGAGGGCTCCTTGCGAGGGATTTGAGAATGATGATTTGAAGCTGTTAGTAGCAATGGAAGCAAAGAAGAGGCCTAAGATGGATGAAATGTCTGCAAGGCAGCAGTAGAGGAAGCACAGATAGAAGTGGAAGAGAGATAAAAATTTGGTGAGCACCATCAGTTATGATGATATTTAAAAAAAAAGGGTTGGAGTGGAAGAAGGTCAAGGGGGGGTTATGGGAGGTAGGCACACCTCTTTTACATGGTTAAAGGGTAGGATCTAACTTGCTTGTGCCTGAGCTACAAGGCAATGGATGCAGAAAGCCCGAGGTCAATTTTTGGTGAAATTCACACAAGTAAACAAACTAGAATGTATGGCCCATTAATTCTTCAAGAATACATAAAAGGCTAAAACTTTGAGTACATACATCTTTTGCTGCCTTAATTTTTATGGTTTCCTGAACAGAAACTTAATATTATTAATTGTTGCACTGAAATCCCTTATTGCAAATTTCTTGAGTAGCCATTTAATACCGGCAACTGAAAAAAGAAAGGAGCTATGCAAATAGATGATACCTTTAATAAAGGAAAGAGATGAAACAGCAGGTGGAGTAGACAAGTTTGGTTCAGATGCTCTGCGTGATCTCTCGATCCCTAATGATCCTGAATCTAGTTTTAGGCGGAATACATGGACAGTTCCCTTAGCACTTGAGGCAGCGAGCCATTGTGCAGAGGAAGAGAAAGCAAGACAGTAAATCTCAGCTCTATCTGCACCTCTCCTTACCTCCATCAATATAGCCAAACATAAATAAAATTCAGAATGATACATACAGAAGTTAGCGACAAAATAAAACAAATAAATTGTTGAGTTTTACCACACAAAAACTACCCTTACCCAATATGGTAACAACTTAAGACCACAAATTTCATCCCAAAACCATTAAAACATAAATAAAAATTTATAAATACAAAATATGAAAATAGAAATAGAAATAATTTGAGAAACTCCTCCTAATAGAATTATATAACTCAATTAGCAATCTTCACGTGAACCTTTCATCAACTACAATGCATCGCTTACTTACAAATCCGTCCTCTAAAAAATACAAGCATTTCTCTAAGTGATGCGAAACAATGAATTTCATCAATGAGGAAAAGAGAAAAGTAGCATGTGCACAACCACTAATTTCACAAGCTTGCATGAGCATCAAATCATAAAAAGGAGTCGACCTTAGGCATAACTAAAGATAATGAACTCAACCAAGAATATTGCAGCTGAAAATACACAAGCAAAGATGAGCCTCAAACTTATAGCAACTACAAAGATAAACTCGGGAAAAGAAAGAATAAATAAATCAGAGAGCAGCCTACTTTGATTATTGCATATCATACCACATAAGTATCCTGGAAGCAGAATTAGATAATACCATAAAAGAAGGTTCTAGTGGGAACTTCACACAATAACATTCAAACTAAAGAATGCCGATGATTCATGCATTTCTTTCTGCCATCAATATAGTATACAAAATGAGCGAGCTTACATACAGACTTTATAAATTCAGCTTTCATGCGCATATGTATATAAACCATAATATACAAAGCAATTACAATTTGCACCACAGTTTTGAAAATTTACATTGACCTCCAATACATTAACTGTACTTTTAACAGTGTCAATGGAGGTGGTTCATTTACAATACGACCCCTATGTATTTTGTGTTAAATATGTATCGATTTCAAATAACATAATTACCCCTACATAATGGATTTATCTAATTATCTTCATTTGTTGTGTATTATTTAAATATGAAATATGAGCATTTAGATGCATTTGATGTTTGAATATAAGGATAATGACAAGTAAATATAATTAGTCTAAAAAATGATGACATAATTATTTTTCATCTGTTTGACCAAAGTTATTGGCCAAAGAGTATTACAACATTTATATTTTAAGGGAGCACATTAAGATTATACCAAAATTGTGAGGCTAACTGTAATTTATGCATTCCTCATGGAGATCAGTCCAAAAAACAAGTTCTCAGCTTCTGATGCCTAACTAATTAAGCTCAGTTTTTTCATAATTAAAAATAAATAAATAAAAAATAAAAAAAACACTTTTGTCATTGTTTCATGTTATCCAGAGGCTTCAATGTAATCCTAGTTCAGCTCTTGAAACCTAATACTTTCTTAGTTCACGCTAGGTTGTGACCATCAAAATTCATAATACATACAGAATGAGCATATATACAGAGACAAGTATATACATATGTAAACACATTTCTATAAATATATACCTCCTGAAGTAAAGAGCCATCCAAAGTATTGAAAATCCGAACCAATGTCCCCTTGCTGCTCGCCGTGGCTAACAATCTCCCATCATGAGTGAGAGCAAAGCACGCAATTCTCGAATCATGAGCCATTACATACTTGCTCCTTTTCAGAGCATAATGCTCAATCCTCACCTGCCCCTTTTGCAACCCAGGGCACACCAACACCATCGACCCCGACAGCTGCGAAACCTCGCAGAGTCCTTTGGGATTCGGAACAGTCTCAATTTGATGAACCAACTTCAAGTCGGAGAAATTATACACAAAGATTTTCTGATTCAAAACCACCACAATCCGATCACGCCTGAGCCGAACCGACTTCACCTCGGACCGGAACGAGAGCTCGACGATGCAGCGGCCCTCGTTGTCGTCCCAAATCATGACCTTGTTCGAGGGGTACTGAGGCTCGGAGCCACCGCCGACCAAGGCGGAGATATTGAAACCGAAGAGCATACGGACGATGCCGATGCCGCCTCCGCCGTCGAATTCTCGCCGGAAAAACTCGCGGAAGGGGTCGCAGTTGTAGATTCGGAAGCCGCGGTTGGTGCCGGCGGCGAAGTAGCGGGAGTCCTGGTTGAAAGAGAGATGGAGGAGAGTTGGATTAGGGTTAGGGTTTGGGGGTGTGGCGGTGGAAGAGGAGGGAGAGTCGGGAGGGGATGGAGGAAGGTTGTGTGCCATGAGGGTGAGGAGGGTATGGAATTGGGGAAGTTAGGGTTTGGTTTAGGAAGGAACCAAGAGGAAGAAGGTGGAGAGAGTGTTGTGCTTGAGGTGGTTGACATTGCAAGGAACATGTAAAGTGGGGTTTTACCGGCGGTGATTTTCAGAGAAACAGGGACAGATAGCGGGGTTTTTCATTTTTTTTTTTAACTTTATTTATTGGGTAAATTATAAATAGATTTATTTATTGGGTAAATTATAAATAGATCCATAAGTTTCTAATTTCGTAAAAAATATTAATTTTATTAATAAATTATCAAGTTAATTAATAATTTTTAATGATATTAGAAATTTATTTCAATTAATAATTTAAGTAATTTTATTATTGTATAAGATAGCAATTATAAATTTTATTTTTTAATTAATTTTGTTAAAAAAAAATTATAATAACAAGATATTTGTAATTTAAAATTTTTTAAATTATAAAGGATTATTCGTATTTTGAACAAACTTTAAGAGATATATTTGTCATTTACCCTTATTTATTTTATTTAGGGGAAATTATAAAAACAATCATAGAATTTGAGCGTTGTAACAAAATAATCCATGAGCTTTTAATTTTATCAATTTAAATTCTAATGTTTTGATTTGATTTCAATCTAAATCATCCGTTTATTTTTGTTAAGTAAAACTGACGGAAAAATAGTATTTTACTTATTAAACTCAATAAAAAATAGTATTTTAAACAATTTTCATACATTTTTTCACACCTATATTGATTTTAATGACAAATAATTTTTTTTTATCAATTTTACTTAATGAAAATTGACAAATGATTTAAATTAAAAACAAATCAAAATATTAGATTTTAAATTGATAAAATTAAAAATTAAAAATTTATTTTGTACAAAAGATTCAAACTCCGTTTGGAAAGTGGGTTAGTTTTTTGACTTTTTGATTTTTTTAACTATTTTAGCCTGGGGCTAAAAAGCTTGGTTTGGGAAGGGCTTTTGGCTTTTTTGATTTTTTGACTTTTTTGTAAGAGAAAGAATGTAATGATTATGGATTAGATGTGATGTTTTGTCTTATTAGGCTAAAAAACCTATTTTATTTTTTGTGGTTATTTTAGCCAAAAAAACCTCTAAACCAACTTTCCAAACGGAGCAAACAATCGATTTTTAAAATATATATATATATACATATTTTATTTATTTGTCATTTGAAATATTATATTATTTTCATCTATTTGTACTTAGGCCTGGTTTGGGTACTCCAAAAAAAATCAAAAAGTCAAAAAGTTACTCAAAAAATCAAAAAATTATCACTATTCGCTCAAAAAAATATTAAAAAATTAATTTTATACCATCTTCCTTTTCAAACAATCATAACGGCAGAGCAGGCAGATGGAAAAAATTACACTTATTTAGGTGTACACATAACACGGTGCTATTTGGTCCGTGGGGGCCATCATGGGTCCCGTTTTAATAATCTAGACTTTTCAATGTGTAGAACTCGTCGAGTACTATATACTTGTCAAAAATCACATTGATCGGATATCGGTAATTATATGATCAAATCAGTTAAATTTATAAAATGGATGGTGTTATAGTTAACGGTTGAAAAAAATTTAATCCGATCAGATAGCTATCGATATCCGATCAACGTGATTTTTTACAAGTATATAGTACTCGACGAGTTGTACATATCGAACGGTTTTGATTAGCAAAACGAGACCCGTGGTACGCCTCCACGGGCCGAACAACACCTTCAATTCACTGCCCGAAAACACAGGAAATCATCTCCCCTCCCCCCCCACTCTGCACACATCGTCCCTTATCATACAGCTATTCCATCACTTCCATCACTTCCATCGCAAAAGTTAAAAGTTGACTTTTAAAAAAAAAAAAGAGTGCTGCTATTAGCACTTGCCAAAATTCTTTGGACCCCCATTTTATAATTTTTTTTTTATTACAATTATACTCTAAAGTAAAATTACATTAAAAGACATTATGAAATGGAACACCCACATATCAATAATAACTAATACTCTATAATATTGGACACCCACCCACACCTCCACCCCCACCTCCAACTCCAACTCCAACTCCAACTCCAACTATACGTATTCCATGTTTGTAAACCCTAAACCTATTACTTTTCATAACCAATTAACATAAACCCTAAATCTATTATTTTTCATAATCATCTTAAATCTTGAATGTGTCATCTTCATCACCATCATCAATGCTATTGAACTTGAAAGTTTTACTTCAAGTATAACGTATACTTCATCACTTATTTCACTGTGTAGAGCAATGGAAGACGAGGACAACATTCTCAGTCGTTTATCTGTCTTGTATTAACATTCTCGGTCGTTTTCAGTCGTTCTTGTTTCGTTCGAGCTGTTCGGTACTAGTTTGTTGACTGTTACAATTATGTTCGGTAACACAGTACTGAACATAATCCTTTCGTTCAATACATAGGTTCCGAACATTAATGCAGATAGTCAGTTATGTAATTTTCTTTGTTAAACTAACTTAGAATGGAAAAGAGTGAATTGGAATGAATTTAAGTTATGTATTTTGAATGGATTTAATTCATGTTATTTTAAGTTGTGAATTAGAATGGATTCAAGTTACACAGTGATGAACAAATTTTGTTCGAACATACAGTGCTGACAGGATCATTATTGTTCGATAAAACAGTTCTGAACAAAATACATTTTTTCGGCTACACAGTGGTGAACAAATTGGGTGGGTGTGCATTTCATTGTGAAAATATGGAGATTAGTTTTCTATTCTGAAAATATTATGGAAATATTATGGAGATTAGTTTTTCCATATATATACATTGTTTTCTATTCCTACAATTTGCATCAATCTTCACTTTCTCATCTGAATTTCCCAATCAATGGCAAATTCCAAAGAGACCCACATCATCGAAATCCTAATCGACGAAGAACACCAACCCCACAAGTAAATGCATTGTGTTTTCAAGAACCACTTTTTAGATGTGGTTAATGTTGGAGAGAGAAGAGAGAGAAAAAGCTAGGGTTTTGAAGGGGTTTTGAGAGAAAGATAGAGAAAAGAGAGAGAAGAGAAAGAAAAATCTTCACTTTCTCATATGAACAAAAAGGGTTTTGAGAGAGTGAGAGAAAAGAGAGAGAAGAGACATCACTGATGAGGAGAGAGAGAGAGAAGAGAGGGAGGCATAGAGTGGGTGTGGTTGGGGGTGTGAATTGCGTGCATATGTTGGAATGGATTCAGGTGGGTGTGCATTTCATTGTGAATATGGGTAGATTTGGTAATAAGTGGGGTGTCAAAAAAAATATTATTAAAATTTAGGGTTTAGGGTTGGGGTCCAAAGAAATGGGGGGTCCAAAGAATTTTGGTAGGTGCTAATAGCAGCACTAAAAAAAAATTCATTTGGGAAGTTGGTTTTTAGCCAATGGTGAAATTACAATTCTACCCCTCATAGGTCAAAATGTGTTATATGGGTGAAGTTGCAAATATTTTAAGCTAAATGGGGGTAGTTTGGTCATTTTATTATGATTTGACATCACAAACAAATATTAATAAAAAAAGCCAAAAGTCACTTTTTACCAACTTCCCAAATCATTTGTCTAAAAAAAAATCACTTTTTATCATCTTCCCAAAATAAGCCTATACATCGCCAATCACCATTGCCACCGACATTTCCCACGGTGGCTTTGATTTTTGAAAAAATTTCTGATGATGAACTACTACGACAAGCATTGATTGTAGGGTATGAAAATAAAATAGTATAATAGAAAATACACAAAGGTAAAAATTAAAAGAAAAAAAAAAGAAGTTACGGCTGGTCCTTTAGATCAAACTTAATTCCTATGAGATGCTAACCTAAAATAATTTAGTACATCTTTCCATTTTACCCCCGAAATAATTACTCAACTATTCCATTTTCTTCAACCGCTCGTCTCTTTATTTCTTTCTCTCTCTCTCTCTCTGAACCACTCTCAACCTCTTACAATCATCCTCAACGCCCATCGCTTCAAACACTGCCGTCTTCTGTCGCCTTCAACATCGCTTGCCTCAACCACCACCATCATCGTCATCTTCCCTCACTATCATCGTTTGCTTTCCCTCACACTAGCACTCCTCCTCCTTTGCCATTACCGCCGTTTGTCCACCATCATTTTCTTCTATCATCAATCTGATATATTCAACGCCACTGCCACCATCATCTTTCCCCACAGATCTCTTATTTTTTACCACAATCTTTATCGAAGTCTTTAAATCTAGCCATTTCCAATGCCAATCTAGTATCGTTGCCCTCGTCGACATTGAGATATGACCATGATATGGTCGCCGAAGCTCCTGCTAGTGAGTTCGAGTCTCGCTATAAACCAAATTTGCTATCTATAAAATTGAAGAACTAGCCAGATTTACTATGATAAATTTATCACTGATATTGAACAAAATCATATTGAACAACAACAGCAACATCAATATCAACATCATATTAAACAAAATTAGTGATAAATTTATTACTAAAAAATCCAGTACAACAGAGCATACTGAACAAAATTAGTGATAAATTTATCACTCAAAATTTCAGCACATCAACAGCAACATCATATTGAATAAAATCAGTGATAAATTTATCACTGAAAAATCCAGCACAGCTATTGAACAAATTAGTGATAAATTTATTACTGTTAAAAAAAAATTATCAAAAAAAAGATTCAGAAAAATGTCATAATCATTCATCAATATTCCCAATATCAACATAATTCAAAAAATCCGCAATACCCATACTAGTAATTGCATTATGTTTTAGTGATAAATTTATCACTGAAACTATAATTAAAAATATATAACTGCGTATATATGTATACAACAATCTCCAATAAACACACAAACAATCGCCATATTGTGATTAACAAATGATTTAAAATAATAGGACGGTGATGGAGGAGGAGGATGGTGGCAATGACGATGTCGAAGATAACAAATGAATGATGGAGAAAGAGCAACGGTGATGGCAACAAAGGAGGAGGAATGTGGTGTTAGGTGAGCGACAGCAGTAGTAAAAGAGAAGGATGAGGATGGTGGTTGAAGTGAGTGTTGTTGATGATGACAGAAAATGACAGTGGTGTTAGGCGAGCAACAACAGCGGCGAGGGAAAATGATAGAATGGTGGTTGAGGCGAGCAACGGTAACAGCAACAGTAAGGGAGTCAAATAACGTTAACTGTTGTGTCAGCGAGAGAAATAATGCACAAAGAGAGAGAGAGAGAGACAAGAGAGAAATAGATAGCATAAAAACATTATTTAGGGCAACATGGGCAAAACTAGAAAAAATTTACAACAAGACTTATGTGTGCATAAGACTCTAAGTCAGGACCTAATGAGTAATAAGTCTGAAAAAAGAGGATTGATTGGTTGATTACCTAAAAAATAATTATTTAAAACAATGATTTGTACTTCTTATTAGGTATGGACAAATCTTGGGCCAGACTGAGTTTGAAGCAGGCTTATACTAGGGGACTTACCAGCCGGTCCCATGGAAATAGGTTAATACCAGTCAAGTCCTGTCCTATTTACATTTCCAATTTTACTCCTCAATATCACACCACACGCGTGAAGCAAAGAAGCCATCACAAGCTCTCTCCTGCGCACGTGACACACACGTGTCTTTTTAAGGATTTTGTTGCAGACAAACCTGTGAAGATTTGGAAACCATTATGAGGCGATTTTCGATTTGGAAATCGAAACAAACAAAGAGATTTTCGATGAATCTCCTATCGTTTCCAAAGAAATCGGCAATTGTTTTCATATTGATTATGAACAGATCCCCAACAAATCATCCACCGTTTCAATCTATATTCCGATTCGGACATCTACTCTCCCTGTTTAGTTCATCTTCAACAAACATGCCAATCAAACGTGAATCGTACTCATTTTCCCTTCTTCTTTCATAACTATAATTAAGTGAAAAAATTTGACTTGAAGCTATTTTCAATGTGTTTCATACAGTATTAATTTATCAGTGATATTCAACTTCATAATAATCATATCTTCATGTTCGTTTGCTATACAATGATGAATTTGTTTACTTTTGCTAATTCAGTGATTAAATTTGTTATACAATGACAGATTTTCTTACTTTGCCTAATTCAGCGATAAAATTTGCAATAAGAATTATAGATTTGCTTAATTTTCCTAATTGAGTGATAACATTTGCAATGCATTGACGAATTTCCTTACTTTGCCTAATTCAGTGATAAAAATTGTTATAACAAAAATAGATTTGCTTAATTTGCCTAATTGAGTGATAAAATTTGTTATAATGATGGATTTGCTTCCCTTATTCTTTCATAACTATAATTAAGTGATAAAATTCGACTTGAAGCTATTTTCAATATGTACATATAGTATTAATTTATCAGTGATATTCAACTTCATAATAATCATATCTTCATGTTCATTTGCTATATAATGATAAATTTGCTTACTTTTGCTAATTCAGTGATAAAATTTGCTATACAATGACAGATTTGCTTACTTTGCCTCATTTAATAATAAAATTTGCTATAACATTGACAAAAGGTGCTGACCATGCAACCTATGTCTATTTAAATGACATTGACAAAATATTGAAAGGTGAAGATTTGGCAGGCATTGTAAATTGAATTTGTAACTCATTAAAATAACATTTTAGTTTTTGATTTATATTAATTCCTTATTTTGTTTTTTGTTTTCAACACAGGTAATAGACGCATATGCAGAACACTTGCTTGCACAAAAACAAGGAACAATATCATTCATATTCATTTCAAGTTGCCATGTAAGTAATACATAGTATTTGTCATTTTTTTTTTCCAGATATTTATGTATTGTTTAATGAAAAAATTTCTTTGTGATCTTCACGGCATCTCATCTCTCCTAGGAAATTATTCAAGAAATAAGTTTTATTAGTATATAACCTCTGTTTGCTTAACTGAGTAATGAATTTTGCAATGCAGTGATAAATTTTGATATGGAGTGATAAAATTTTGATCACAGTGATAAATTTACTTAATTTTGTGGTAGCAAATTATTTAAGCCTTTCTGTTTATGTTGTGTGGTTGAGTTCATTGTTGTGATTTTATAATACTTTGATTGCTTAATTAAGTTAAAACAAAGTATTATAATTGATATTATAATACAAGTACTTCAATTTGTCACTATAAATTGCAAACTAGCCACCTATTTAATTTGAATTGGTTTAAATTAACATTGTTTTTTTTATTTATATTAGTTAGCACTTGTTGACAACAAAAGATGACGAAACAACAAAGAGAATACTGAACAAGTTGATGCCTAAAGCCATGAAAGGAACATACCTTCTCTTCCCAATCCACCAAAATTTTCATTGAACAATACTTGTCCTTGACATTGAAGAAGTGTAGACACCCCATTTTGACTGGCCCTAAGACTTGGGCGCTTTCTTTTGATTACCCGATGATGACAATTAGAATGTGTTTCTCACAGAATTCTCAGTAAAAGAAATGGAATTTGAACTTTAATCCCAACCTTCACCATTATGGCCAAATTATTTTAAAATATTGAACATTCAGTAATTTAGTATTTTTTGTAATTTTTCATAATTTTATGTGTTTGTTCATATTTTTGGTGTATTTTATATAAAAGAAAATAATAAAACAAATTATCTTATGTGTTTAAAATTATTATATTATATGTTTAGTATTTTATATAAAATTATATTAGTATATTATATGTTATGTATTTTGGTATAAATTATATATTTTAGATATTTTATATATTATATTATATATATATATATTCTATTATATATATTATAAAAAAATGTAATAATAATAAAATAAACAAAGTTGATGTCGGCAACATCAACTAAGGCAATTTGCATATATATATTATTATATTTATATTATTATATTATTATTATTACTATGCCATTTGCCTATATAAGGCAAGGATGCTGTAAGGTTTGAAAAAAGGGGGGAGGAATTCTGAAGAGGCTCAGCAGAAGGGTCTGGGAGAGAGGATTAAAAGGAGAATTCTGGGGGGATTTTGAGAGAGGGAATTCTGGGAGAGGCTCAGCATTCTGGAGCAGAAGGAATTGTAGGGGAAAAAACAAGGGAGAAAAAAAAAAAAGAAAATTAGTTTTTTTAAGAGAGAGAGAGGGAAAATAAAATATTTTCTTTGATATTTTTATTTCCATTTCATCAATACACCATTCAAAAAACCAACCACTAAAGTTATAATTCCAAATTTTGGATTGAGAATTGAGAACACATTCCACAGACTTGAGAGTAGTCAAAAGAAAGTTTGTGACTCAGAAAATTCATCATTTCCCCAAAAGGTGAGTTTTCGTAAATTTTCATTTAATTTAAAAATGTGATATAATTTGTTTGAATACTTTATTTACTTCGTTTTATAACTTTTTTTTATCGCTTTAATGGGATGGCTGCACCACCCACATATCTGCTTAAATAATTTATCTCGGCGGTGAATAGTAACCTCCGGCGGTGAATAGTACCTCCGGCAGTGAATAGTAACCCCGACAATCATTTAATTTAAAAATGTGATATAATTTGTTTAAATACTTTATTTATTTCGTTTTATAACTTTTTTTTATCGCTTTAATGGGATGGCTGCACCACCCACATATCTGCTGTAATTTAAATATTGTATATAAATTCGGTGAATAGTACCTCCGGCGGTGAATAGTAACCCCGACAATGAATAGTACCTCCGCGCGGTGAATAGTAACCCCGACAATGAATAGTACCACCGGCGGTGAATAGTACCTCCGGCTATTTAATTTTGCTCGCTTTCTATAGTTTAATTCCAGCACTATTATATGCTATTTAGGGGGCTGTTTAATTTATTTCAATGATTTATGTTTTAAATATCAAGTTTGTTTGTACTAATCAATTAATCAATGTCGCATAATCATCTCTGCAACCTCCCTCCATTCTTTACTTATTTCAATTAAAAAGTTATGAAAAAAATTAAGATTGTGATTCAAGTATAAGAAAGGAACTCTTCCATGATTAATGGTTTAAATTCTTTGGATGTTCACTGCCCCAAATGTATACATGTTCTTATACTAAAGTACAATCTTTTATTTTTCATTTCTCTTTATTTATCAGTGTGTTTACTTTTAAGGGACTAATTGACCCTTGGAAATCTCCAAGGAAAGTGTCATTATCACTTATTATCAAATTTGGATTTTAAGTCATTAGCACTCAAGTTTGGGTTTTTCTAAGTCATTATTACTCTTTTGAGTTTGACTAGTCCTTGTTGCACATCTTGAGTTTGACTTGAAATCCCTAACTTGCAAATAAGTTTGACTCTTCCTTTGTAATTTCCCCCGAAGAATTTATCACCTGCTTGTTTACTGTTAAGGGAGTAATTGACCATTGGAAATCGCCAAGGAAAGTGTCATTATCACTCATTATCATTTTGGATTTCAAGTCCTTATCGCTCAAGTTTGGGTTTTTCTAAGTCATTATTACTCTTTTGAGTTTGATTAGTCCTTGTTGCATATCTTGAGTTTGACTTAAAATCCCTAACTTGTAAATAAGTTTGACTCTTCCTTTGTGATTTCCTCTAAAAGAAAATAAGGTTTATTCGGGTTAAGTCGACACTGATTTTTCCTTTATTGCATTTCAGACTTAGTGGATGTAAATATCACTTTTGCACAAACAGGAGAAAAGATAAAGAAATGGACAGGTAATAAAAAAGGCTAATAAAATTGGTTAAAATTGGATTACAACCAACCTAAAGAACCAATATGATTAATTGAATTCGGTCGGACGTTATACCGAATTTATTGTGTCAATGCTTGCCTTACATCAATTATTGTAATAAATTAAACAGCCCCTTTCATTTATTATTCATTCGGTTTTGTAATAATTATTTATTCGGACACTTGGACATTCGGACCCTCCTGCGTGAGGGCACATTTGGACATTCGGACCCTCCTTCGTGAGGACAAATTTGTAATAATGTGTATGTCTTCCAACCCCACGTCTTTCTCCCTTTTATTTACCAGCTTATGATGGTTAGATTAGGGACATCATGTTTAATTTAGCATTTTCCATGATTTGCATCCATCTGTTTGCATGCATAAAAGTTCGGCTCATCATATTATTCAAATGTCAAATTCAAACTCTTTAGACTCGCATGCCATGCTAGTAGCCGAGCTTATTACTTGCACGTTGTATGTGTTGCATTAGCCATATCGCATTAATTAGGATCATGCATTTTTTCTAACTATTTACTTTCTTTTGACTCGCCTTCGGACATAAGGTAAGTTTTTATGCTTTAGCATATTGCATAAGTGTGATTGCTATCATATCAAACATACTACCATGAGGCTAAATGCTTACTTGATATACCTGTTTGAATGCCTTTGGATAAAGGCTAATCACTTGAATTAGGATACTTTGATTCATGTATATATTAGATCACCATTTTCAGTGATACATATTCAAAACATTTTTTTTTAAAACAAACATGGAATCAAACGTTCCAACTTTTCGTGAAATTAGTCTATACTTGTATGTTACATAGAGAACAAGAGCATATATTGTACATAAAAATCACATCATGATTAGTAGAGGCCGATCTTTGATCGGGTGAGTGGGGTGTTCAATTATTGACCTTCCCTTCTCATACCTAAGTTCCCGAACCAAGACACTTTGGTAACGACGGACTAATGGCCTTTGGCACGAGTCACGGGTTTCCTAAATTTCCCAAAAATAAATATTTAGGTGGCGACTCTGATATCTGGCAAAACAGTCCATTTTTGGCATTTGATTCAAACATCGATTTTTTCCAAAAACAATTGCTGGATTTGGACTCTTTTTTTGTTTTTCACTGTTTCACATTGCACTTGTGAAATCAGAATCAGAACCAACACACAAGTGGAGTCCGAACTGTAAGGGCTATTTCATTCTTCCGAAAGGGGGCGCGAAAAGCCGAGCTACAGTTTCTGGCGACTCTGCTGGGGATTTAAAGAACTTGACTTGAACTTCATGATGTGAATTTTTATCTACATTTATATGTTCTTTGCATTGCATTTGCATTGGTGCGCCTAAGTCCCTGTGTTTGCCATCTGTTATTCCTGGACGGTTTACCGGAGGCTTGCCTACAAAGCTTGCCAAAAGGCTGACCGGTCATGGGCTCTGTCAAGTTGGGAACACAACCCTTGGATCTGGATTACCGCTGTACCGTTTGATCCTCCTTTCACTTCTCGGTGTTAGGTGTGAGAGGTATATTAGGTAGTCTTGCTGAGGTACCCTTTGTGACTATTTGACCTAATGCATATAGTACGCTTTAGTGACCATTCAAATTAGGACAGGATGCTACCCGTACAGGATGTTATGAAGCCACTTGTTTGAATAATGAACCCTAGATCATTTCAAAAAGCTAGGACAGGATAACCCCACTCTCCATAGGGGTGTTTGTTCTCTTTCCTGCTAAGTGTTCTGTGCAATTTATTGGATCTATACAGGGGTTCTCAAATTCTGAACAGTGGTTCAGGCATTTTAGTTTGTGGGGTTGAGTTCAGTGTGTCAGTATGAGTTAGCAGTAATTAGTGATCAGTTGAGTCGAAACGCTGCTAAAATTCTGATTGGGGGTCCCATTATTTTTTTCTAGTTTGCAAACATGGCTTCAAAAACAAAAAAAAAAAAAACAAAAAAAAAAAAAAAAGGAAAAAAATAATACTAAGTCAACTCATTTTATTTGTGTTGTTATTTTAAAAAAAAAAAATTATTAAAAAAAAAAATCATCAAATCATTTTGTTTGTGTCATTTTAGTAATTGTTGTTTTTCCAAAAAATTGTTTATTAAAAAAAAAAAAAAATGGGAATGGGTTTGTTTTCTTTTGTTCATATAAAATGTGTTTTTGTTTTTTGAGTATATATATTTAAAAAAAAAAAAATCTAATATCCCACGAGTCCACCAGTGTAAATAAATAGAACTTGTGGGATATCCGACCATTTCTGTAATTGGGGAGTGACCACTTGTTGATTAGACGAGCTTTATTTTGAATATTGTGGATGGCCCACCTGTTGACTGGCAATTTGAGAATGGTTTTATTCTGAGTTCTGAATTGAGTATTGAGTCTAAGTTTGATTCCACCAAGTTTGTAGATTTGGGATCAGAATCGAGTCATTTTAGTGAGTCAAAGTCTGTTGATTTCAAGAGTGCTAAATCTAGACATTTATGTCCTGTCTAGATCTTCTTTGTCTTTTTCTTTTGAGTCTGTTGTCATTGCTGAGTCATAGTCTCTTTCCCATAAACCAACAAAAAAAAAAAAAAAACAAAAACAAAAAACAAAAAACAAAAAAAAACAAAACAAAATGCCATAGAGTCTGCCTACTTCTCTGTGCCTTTAAATCATTGCATTGACCAAAGTTTTTCAAAACTTTTTCCAAAACTCTGATAAAAACAAAGAGGAAGAATTTCCTCGGGATTTGCATATTTTGATCAACTGAGAAGAAGAGAGGTGTACTAAGCCCTTGATGAATAAAATCATTTTTGTTAATGTGGGTACTGAGAAGGATCCTGGCTTGGTCCAAATTGGTTCTATCTTGTCTTCGTAAGAGTACGAGTGATTAGTCACTTTGTGAAAAGA
The DNA here is from genome assembly GCA_036172215.1 of Camellia granthamiana. NCBI lineage: Eukaryota > Viridiplantae > Streptophyta > Magnoliopsida > Ericales > Theaceae > Camellia > Camellia granthamiana. Next base: position 93,851,353 of record CM069908.1, on the reverse strand, counting down.
TTTCAAAAACTGTTTTTGCGTAGTCCTACGAAAACATGCCTGGAATTGATTATACAGCATAGGGTCCCTCTTGACTCAAGGTCCGACCTCCTTAGCTCCTTAGCTTTTAAACCATGATTCGAAGTATTCAATGATCAACCAAAGTGTAAGGCTTGCATAGCCAAATTGGAAACAACCCTTGAACTAGGGGCAATGATGTGATTCAAATGGAGACAGCCCTTCAACTAGGGGCAATAAGGTCGAATATGATTCAAATGGAAACAGCCCTTGAACTAGGGGCCATGATGTGATTCAAATGGAGGCAGCCCTTCAACTAGGGGCAATAAGGTCGAATGTGATTCAGATTTGAAACAGCCCTTGAACTAGGGGCATGTGAGGCTTGCATAGCTGAAATGGAGGTAGCCCTTGAACTAGGGGCAATAAAGTATCACCCTTGAGAGGCTCGCTGGGCCGAAAACCCGAAAGGGCAATCCAGGCAAAAGTTAAAGCACAAAAAATAAAAAAATAAAAATAAAAAGAAAAATGAAAATGAAAAGCTCGCAAGGTTGAAAACCCGAAAGGGCGGCTTTGGCAAAAGTTAGAGCGTAAAAGGAGAGTGTCAATACCTGAGTGAACCTTAGCCAGAATTATGTAGGACCTGTGATTCAGATTGGAAGCAACCTTTGAACTAGGGGCAAGAAGGTCAGATGTGATTTAGATTTGAAGTAGCCCTTGAACTAGGGGCAAAAGGTTGAAGGTGATCAAAGAGTTAAAACTGAATCGTTTCCTAATGAAGACCGCCTAGAAAGGCAAAACCCAGAATGTGAGAGAATGAATTTTATTATTGAAGGATAGTCGAGTTCCTATCCACTACACTAGGGGCAACACTAGGGGCAAATGCAGACCCAATTAGCCTAGTCCCTACATCATCATATCTACTGGTCAAGTGTAGTAGTTGTTCTGATAGACGGCCTAGAAATTTCACACCCAATCAACATGGACAAAGTAAAATGAAAGTAACCCTTAAGAGGCTCGCTGGGCCAAAAACCTGGAAGGGCGACCCAGGCAAAAGTTAGAGCAGAAAAACAAAAAAATTAAAAAAAAAAAAAAACAAATTATAAAAAAATATAGAAAAAAAAAATGAAAAGATGATGAAACAAAAAGGAGAGTGTCAATACCCGAGTGAACCTTGGCCGGAACTACGATGGCCTGATTCCTATCTTGAGGATACGTAGGTAGCTTCATCTTGAAGTTCAGCCCCAATAATTTTTGTTAACTCATTCATTTCGTCCATGTGTAATTGGTGTATCTTTAGTTAACCTGGTTGTCCTATTCGTATTTGATTGGTGTATCTTCGATCTACTCAGTTCAGTTGGTTCGATTCAACTTGGCTCAGTTCGATTCGGTTCAGTTCTCGGCTTCATTTGGTTCAGATTGGCTTGGTTCAGTTATCACCATTGATTATCTGGCTTGGGACTATGCACCCCAATGGTTGATTCCATGTTAGTTGAGTAATGGCCATTTGCAAAAACAGGTTTTGATTAATTTGAATGAAGCTGACTAATTTTTCTCGAAAATTGTTCCATTTTTGCAAAACTTGGACCATTCTTTCGATTTGAAAAGGAAAAATTTTCAGCGCTCACAGTTTAGCTCACATGATTTGAAACAGAAAATGGAATAAGTATGCTACTCCAACTCTCATGTTGATCAAAACATTTTTACAAAAAAATCAAGAAAAAAAATCATGGCAATGAATTAGGAGCATAGTCGAGTTAGAGATTCTGTCTTCTCCACCACTCGAGTCAACTCGTCAGTATATATGAATGTGTATTCATACCAGTCAGTGTATTTATACCAGTCAAGGTATTCATACCAGTCAGCGTATATGAGTGTGTATTCATACCAGTCAGTGTATTTATACCAGTCAGGGTATTCATACCAGTCAGTGTATTTATACCAGTCAGTGTATTTATACCAGTCAGTGTATTCATAACAATCAGTGTATATAAGTGTGTTTGGATTGTTTTACTTCGTTTTTCTTGCGTTGAGTCATTTTTGCTTTTGATTCCGGTCAGTATAGAATCAACGTCCAATTCAGAGTTCAAAATTCAATCACTCTCAAATTCAATCAAACAAAAATGTTTTGAAGTTCAGAGTGATATGTCAGTCACGCCATGGATGTGCAAAAACTAAACTGATTTTATTGCAGCCAGGGGAGGACATCCCCGATCACAGAGACACAAAAAAAAAAAAAACAAAACAAAACAAACAAAAAGACAAAAAAACAAAAAACAAAGAGAGAGAGAGAGAGAGAGGGATATTTTTCTTCTTTCTTCTGCGGCAGCAGCCCGGCGACGAAGATTACAACCGGCTTCATTTGCACATAGCTTCATTGCCTGACTTTACCATCAGCTGCCTCGCTTCATCTTTACTTCTTCGAAGCTTTTGAAGACTCTGCCTCGGCCTTGGCAGAGCTTCCAAAGGAGATTATTCTTCGCCGGCCATCAAGTTGGCTGTGCGAAGGAACTCCGAATCGAGTCACGGAGGTCGTCAGTCGTTTCAGCTCTTTGTTCTGCTTTTTCAGCGCATTAATTTCTACCTGAGCGTCTTTGTACATACGTTGGAGGAGGGAGAGTGTTGCATTTAACTGATGTACCTCACACATCCTGTTTTGCAGTCGACGGGACAAGTTGGAAACCGCAGTCACGGTCTCCACACAAGACCTCAGCGTATACGAGTTTGCTTCGATGTCAGACTGTGCCGCCATGATTTGTTCAACTGACATCGCTGGAAAGTTGAAAACAGGGGAAGGAGGAGGAGCCCGTGGTTGAGGTTCAGGGGAGTCAGAATTGGTCATCTCTATCGTGGACTCATTCAGGTCTGGAAAAAGATTGAGAGAACCGTGTGAAGAAGCCATGGCAGAGGAGAGTAATGCAAAAGAAAGAGGTTGCAGAGTGGTGGTAGAGAAAGTTTGCAAGCTTTTGCTCTGCCTCTCTCTCGCAAGCCTCAACTTAAGAAGAGAGCGAAGGAGAAGACAAAGAGGGAAGAAGGCTGAGATGATCATTGACAATCGTGGCAGGATTGGATAGCCTGTCGGTCAGGCGCCGCGATTGTTGAAATTGCGCACCAGACACAACGCTCGAAGAAGATGACGGAAGAGAGAGTGAGACAAAAACAGAGAGAGAGGCGGGAGAATTGTATATTTATACATATATGTATACATATTGTATATCTATGTATTATATATATTTGTTTGAACGTTTTGGTCACAAGAGTGGCTTAAGTTTAGTGGTTTGGCTCAGTGGTTGAAGGCTGGAAGGCTGAGCCCAAGGTCAGGGGTTCGAACCCCACAACAACTGTATCTTTTGTTTTGTTTTGGTTTTATGTATATATATGTCTTGTATAGTATATATATATTTGTTTGCATATCTTGTCACAAGAGTGGTGTGGTTTAGTGGTCGAGGACTCGAAGACCAGGCTTGAGGTCAGGGGTTCGAAACCCTATACCCCCTTGTCCATGCATTTTGCATTTTTGTCTTTCTTTTTTTTGCGTGTTTTGAGTACGTGTGTCGACGTCAGCAAATGGAATATGCCTTCTCAGTAACGGCATCTTCCCGCTAATGCCTGTAAACAGAATATTCCCCATCTGTGTATAGGTCTGTATTTTGTCTGTAAATATCTGTGTGCATTTATATGTAAATATCTGTGTATTATCCTGCCTGTGTTTGCAATGAGTTCCTATGAGACCAACTGCGACGGTGGAAACTAGAGTTCGAATGGCGATGCCTAGAACGTAAAAGGTTCGGGATTTCCGAGACTAAAGCCTGGTTTAAATACCCAGGGGTGTATCCCCGGCTTGAAATCTGTATGGCAACCCCATAGGTTGAGGTAGCTTGTATGCGCCTCAACTCTGGAAACTGAACCAACCTAGTCTGTCACCCCGTTGGAGAATAGGGCAAGTTGTGAATATAATCAGGAAGAAAAGGGGCATCTGTGAGTTCTACATGTAGAGATTACCCATTGTCAGTAAAAAAAAAAAAAAAATCATTCTACCATACTTTCTACCATACCGCGTGAGACGCGTTTGGATTGCAAATTGGTTAAAAATAACAGGTGCGCCTGTCTGTTTACACCACCCCTCCCCCTCTCGCGTGAGACGCGTTAGGACTATAATATCCCCCTCTCGCGTGAGACGCGTTAGGACTGCAATATCCCCCTCTTGCGTGAGATGCGTTAAGACTGCAATATCCCTCTCTCGCGTGAGACGCGTTAGGACTACAATATCCCCCTCTCGCGTGAGACGCGTTAGGACTGCAATATCCCCCTCTCGCGTGAGACGCGTTAGGACTACAATATCCCCCTCTCGCGTGAGACGCGTTAGGACTGCAATATCCCCCTCTCGCGTGAGACGCGTTAGGACTGCAATATCCCCCTCTCGCGTGAGACGCGTTAGGACTGCAATATCCCCCTCTCGCGTGAGACGCGTTAGGACTACAATATCCCCCTCTCGCGTGAGACGCGTTAGGACTGCAATATCCCCCTCTCGCGTGAGACGCGTTAGGACTTCAATATCCCCCTCTCGCGTGAGACGCGTTAGGACTACAATATCCCCCTCTCGCGTGAGACGCGTTTGGATCTCAAATCCTCCTCTCGCGTGAGACGCGTTTAGATCTCAAGTTCACTTTCCTCCTTTCGCGTGAGACGCGTTTGGATCTCAAATCCTCCTCTCGCGTGAGACGCGTTTGGATCTCAAGTTCACTTTCCTCCTTTCGCGTGAGATGCGTTTGGATCTCAAATACTCCTCTCACGTGAGACGCGTTTGGATCTCAAATACTCCTCTCGCGTGAGATGCATTTGGATCTCAAGTTCACATACTCCTCTCGCGTGAGACGCGTTCGGATCTCAAGTTCACTATACTCCTCTCGCGTGAGACGCGTTTGGATTTCAAGTTCACTTCCTCTTCTCGCGTGAGACGCGTTAGGATTGCCAATCAGTTAAAAACAGCAGGTGCGCCTGATGTTCTTTTTCCGGTCTAGGAGACCTTAAATCCTATAAAGGTGCAATTCCTTTGGTGTTTGTCGTGCCCGAACGACTTTGGGTGGTCTGGTATAGCCATCTGCCTGTGATTGCAATGAGTTCCTAGGAGACCAACTGCGACGGTGAAAACTAGAGTTTGAATGGCGATGCCTAGAACGCAAAAGGTTTGGGATTTCCGAGACTAAAGTCTGGTTTAAATACCCAGAGGTGCATCCAGGGGTGCATTCTCGGCTTGAAATCTGTATGGTAGCCCCATAGGTTGAGATAGCTTATATGCGTCTCAATTCTGGATACTGAACCAACCTAGTCTGTCACCCCGTTGGAGAATAGGGAAAATTGTAAATATGATCAGAAAAGCGGCATCCATGGCCACCCAAATCGATTAACAACAGCAGGTGCGCCTGTCTGTTCACACCACCCAATCGGTTAACAACAGCAGGTGCGCCTGTCTGTTTACACCATCTTTCCTCCTTTCGCATGACATGTGTTAGGATGTTGATTTCTCTTGGTTGAGGTTTTCCCTCTCTTGCATGATCATAAGGTTTTCAAAAATACCCGGCTTCGCGAAGCGTATAAGTCCAACTCTCAAAACCATTCTGCATATTATTAGCATCTTGCCCCTGAACTACGCTGGTTTGATTCCTTGCAAAGGGATACGTAGGCAACCTTCTGGTTCAACCACTTGCATTTGTACATTTGTTTGTTTGCCCAAGTCTTACGGCCTTGTCAAAAGGGTCGTCTTCGGGCTTTGACATTCACTCACGTCATGAAATGACTTCGAGCTCTGTCAAAGAGGGGCAACTGTAGACAGCCCATTTTGACTGGCCCTAAGACTTGGGCGCTTTCTTTTGATTACCCGATGATGACAATTAGAATGTGTTTCTCACAGAATTCTCAGTAAAAGAAATGGAATTTAAACTTTAATCCCAACCTTCACCATTATGGCCAAATTATTTTAAAATATTGAATATTCAGTAATTTAGTATTTTTTGTAATTTTTCATAATTTTATGTGTTTATTCATATTTTTGGTGTATTTTATATAAAAGAAAATAATAAAACAAATTATCTTATGTGTTTAAAATTATTATATTATATGTTTAGTATTTTATATAAAATTATATTAGTATATTATATGTTATGTATTTTGGTATAAATTATATATTTTAGATATTTTATATATTATATATATATATATATTCTATTATATATATTATAAAAAAATGTAATAATAATAAAATAAACAAAGTTGATGTCGGCAACATCAACTGAGGCAATTTGCATATATATATATTATTATATTTATATTATTATATTATTATTATTACTATGCCATTTGCCTATATAAGGCAAGGATGCTGTAAGGTTTGAAAAAAGGGGAGAGGAATTCTGAAGAGGCTCAGCAGAATGGTCTGGGAGAGAGGATTAAAAGGAGAATTCTGGGGGGATTTTGAGAGAGGGAATTCTGGGAGAGGCTCAGCATTCTGGAGCAGAAGGAATTGTAGGGGAAAAAACAAGGGAGAAAAAAAAAAAGAAAATTAGTTTTTTTAAGAGAGAGAGAGGGAAAATAAAATATTTTCTTTGATATTTTTATTTCCATTTCATCAATACACCATTCAAAAAACCAACCACTAAAGTTATAATTCCAAATTTTGGATTGAGAATTGAGAACACATTCCACAGACTTGAGAGTAGTCAAAAGAAAGTTTGTGACTCAGAAAATTCATCATTTCCCTAAAAGGTGAGTTTTTGTAAATTTTCATTTAATTTAAAAATGTGATATAATTTGTTTGAATACTTTATTTACTTCGTTTTATAACTTTTTTTTATCGCTTTAATGGGATGGCTGCACCACCCACATATCTGCTTAAATAATTTATCCCGGCGGTGAATAGTAACCCCGACAATCATTTAATTTAAAAATGTGATATAATTTGTTTAAATACTTTATTTACTTTGTTTTATAACTTTTTTTTATCACTTTAATGGGATGGCTGCACCACCCACATATCTGCTATAATTTAAATATTGTATATAAATTCGGTGAATAGTACCTCCGGCGGTGAATAGTAACCCCGACAATGAATAGTACCTCCGCGCGGTAAATAGTAACCCCGACAATGAATAGTACCTCCGGCGATGAATAGTACCTCCGGCTATTTAATTTTGCTCGCTTTCTATAGTTTAATTCCAGCACTATTATATGCTATTTAGGGGGCTGTTTAATTTATTTCAATGATTTATGTTTTAAATATCAAGTTTGTTTGTACTAACCAATTAATCAATGTCGCATAATCATCTCTGCAACCTCCCTCCATTCTTTACTTATTTCGATTAAAATGTTATGAAAAAAATTAAGATTGTGATTCAAGTATAAGAAAGGAACTCTTCCATGATTAATGGTTTAAATTCTTTGGAGGTTCACTACCCCAAATGTATACATGTTCTTATACTAAAGCACAATCTTTTATTTTTCATTTCTCTTTATTCATCAGTGTGTTTACTTTTAAGGGACTAATTGACCCTTAGAAATCACCAAGGAAAGTGTCATTATCACTTATTATCAAATTTGGATTTTAAGTCATTATCACTCAAGTTTGGGTTTTTCTAAGTCATTATTACTCTTTTGAGTTTGACTAGTCCTTGTTGCACATCTTGAGTTTGACTTGAAATCCCTAACTTGTAAATAAGTTTGACTCTTCCTTTGTAATTTCCCCCGAAGAATTTATCACCTGCTTGTTTACTGTTAAGGGAGTAATTGACCATTGGAAATCGCCAAGGAAAGTGTCATTATCACTCATTATCAAGTTTGGATTTCAAGTCCTTATCGCTCAAGTTTGGGTTTTTCTAAGTCATTATTACTCTTTTGAGTTTGACTAGTCCTTGTTGCACATCTTGAGTTTGACTTAAAATCGCTAACTTGTAAATAAGTTTGACTCTTCCTTTGTGATTTCCTCTGAAGAAAATAAGGTTTATTCGGGTTAAGTCGACACTGATTTTCCTTTATTGCATTTCAGACTTAGTGGATGTAAATATCACTTTTGCACAAACAGGAGAAAAGATAAAGAAATGGACAGGTAATAAAAAAGGCTAATAAAATTGGTTAAAATTGGATTACAACCAACCTAAAGAACCAATATGATTAATTGAATTCGGTCGGACGTTATACCGAATTTATTGTGTCAATGCTTGCCTTACATCAATTATTGTAATAAATTAGACAGCCCCTTTCATTTATTATTCATTCGGTTTTGTAATAATTATTTATTCGGACACTTGGACATTCGGACCCTCCTGCGTGAGGGCGTATTTGGACATTCGGACCCTCCTTCGTGAGGACAAATTTGTAATAATGTGTATGTCTTCCAACCCCACGTCTTTCTCCCTTTTATTTACCAGCTTATGATGGTTAGATTAGGGACATCATGTTTAATTTAGCATTTTCCATGATTTGCATCCATCTGTTTGCATGCATAAAAGTTCGGCTCATCATATTATTCAAATGTCAAATTCAAACTCTTTAGACTCGCATGCCATGCTAGTAGCCGAGCTTATTACTTGCACGTTGTATGTGTTGCATTAGCCATATCGCATTAATTAGGATCATGCATTTTTTCTAACTATTTACTTTCTTTTGACTCGCCTTCGGACATAAGGTAAGTTCTTATGCTTTAGCATTTGCATAAGTGTGACTGCTGTCATATCAAACATACTACCATGAGGCTAAATGCTTACTTGATATACCTGTTTGAATGCCTGTGGATGAAGGCTAATCGCTTGAATTGAGATACTTTGATTCATGTATATATGAGATCACCATTTTCAGTGATACATATTCAAAACATTTTTTTTTAAAACAAACATGGAATCAAACGTTCCAACTTTTCGTGAAATTAGTCTATACTTGTATGTTACATAGAGAACAAGAGCATATATTGTACATAAAAATCACATCATGATTAGTAGAGGCCGATCTTTGATCGGGTGAGTGGGGTGTTCAATTATTGACCTCCCCTTCTCATACCTAAGTTCCCGAACCAAGACACTTTGGTAACGACGGATTAATGGCCTTTGGCACGAGTCATGGGTTTCCTAAATTTCCCAAAAATAAATATTTAGGTGGCGACTCTGATATCTGGCAAAGCAGTCCATTTTTGGCATTTGATTCAAACATCGATTTTTTCCAAAAACAATTGCTGGATTTGGACTCTTTTTGTGTTTTTCACTGTTTCACATTGCACTTGTGAAATCAGAATCAGAACCAACACACAAGTGGAGTCCGAACTGTAAGGGCTATTTCATTCTTCCGAAAGGGGGCGCGAAAAGCCGAGCTACAAGAAGGTTCAAGGAAATTCTACAATTCCATGAGACCAAGGGGTGTAATACGTAAAGATCTATACTTCAATGCCGCAAATGAAGTGGTAAAAGTGTTTTCACTATCAAACTTACCATTAATCCAATACATCAATCCTGATGCATGCTCAACTATACATCAAAAATTTATACAGTGATATATTTTATCATTCTTTAAATCCATGGTTTCTCATGAATTGTTTCAACTGACTTTCTAATAGAACAATTATACAAATCTATATGTTGTAGAGAAAGATTATTGACAAGTACATAAAGGAAGAGAAGCCAACTTTCATCGCTCTTGATAAATCTCAACAGGAGACAGAGAGAGTTATCAACAGCCCACAATAAGAAGACACTTCGTAAGTTGATCAATAACAAAACACTCTTATAAAAAAAAAAATGCAACGAAACCAAATTATAATATTTTGTTTTCAAAATGTTTTTGCAGACTTGATTGTGGAATCATTATTTGCTATATCATGAGGCAATATGTTTTCAGTAACAACATAATGAAGAATGCAATCAATTGAGAGCCGATATATTAACTATCTTCTTGATTGACCAACAAACTGCTCAACAATAAATAATTGATGAAAACATTGATGACTTGCCTCCGCAATAATCAACATATCTGCTTGTTTGTTTGTTATACTAATCAACAGATCTGGAAGAAAAGAAAACATTTTGCTTGCTTGTTTGTTTGTTATAGTGTTATAGTGTAACAAAAAGGAAACATTGATTCATTTAGTTGTTAGAATATGAATACTTCATATATTTGGCTTGTTTGGTTGTTACAGTGTTATCTATATTTTGATCATTTTGGTTCGTACTTTACTTCAATGAATATTACAATGCTTGGTTGTTACAATGTTAAAATTACAGACAATACACTAAATGAAAATTCAGTCTTTTTTAGCTATATTTTTACTAGATTTGGCTTTGATATCAGTCTTACTTTATGCTTAATAACAGATTTGGATCCCTTCATTTACTAACATGACATTTTTTTTTATACTGATAAATTTATCACTATTCAAACTAACAAAAATCAGCAACTCTCTCTCTCATTCTTTTTTTCTAATTCAAGTAAACAAAACAATATAAAAAATAATAAACAATTTACCTAAATTGAAAATTAAAACACAAACACTATTACATTGTCCAAATTGAAAATTAAAACACTGTTACAGTTTGTAGAGATTACCAAGTTTGGGAATAAATGTAAGAATATGTCATTCTGGGTATATGGAGTGGAGATAAAGTTCTAACAGTAAACAAAAAAAAAAAAAAAAATCGTACATACATTTTAACATTTAACTCCAAAAATCAGTTATTTATGAAGAAATATGATCTTATTCAAGACCTGATGATAAACTGTTGCATCTAAAACATTTCTTAGACTGAAATTTTAAACAATTTAATCTGAAAATGAATTGCAAACTCGAAATATTTTGCTTCAAGGATCCCATTGATAGTTAATTGCATAGTGACAATAATGTAGCACAGATTGGGAAACTTAGTCCCAAACTACCTACAATTGATTTTTCTTGAGTTTAAGCCATTGATAAATTTATCACTGTAAAAAAGAACATTTGGTTGGATATGACAGTGATAAATTTATCAACCACTGACATAAATGTAATAAACCATCAACTCTTTCCATGCAGTCAGTTATAAATTTATCATTCTTAAAAATAACAAAATTCAACAACCCCATTAATGCTTGATTGTTTCCTGCAGACAATGGTAAATTTATCACTCTTAAGATTACATAATCCACCAACTCATTCAAACCAACTAGGGATAAATTTACCACTATATAAAATACCAAAAACAACAACTACATTTAACCAAAATTAAAGAATATAAATCTGTAAAACTTAATCTTGTAAAAATATCAACAAAAAATATAATTTCTGTTCAAAAAATTCTTCAATCATCCAATGCAACTACCGAAATGATGTATCTTTCAAAAAATATTCAAACATTCAATGCAAGTAACACCTTTCAACTCTCAACAAAAGTAATTCAATTAAAATCAATACAACTAAAGCAAAGCTTCTTTATATGTCTTCCGATTATAAGTTCCCATCTTTCCACACCTACTGCACCTAATTCTCTTGATCTTGCCCTTCGAAGGTATTCTCTCTGTTCTTGGATGTCCAGCTAGTCTCTTACAAAGAGGAGGTAAAACAACGTCATCATCAAGAACTACATTTGGCTTCCACATACTAGGAACTGGATAGATAGAATGCGAATAAGAATCACAATAACTACGAACATGGTAGTAATCATTAAGAAAGCAATTTAGATCCTTCTCACTCCTCTTTATAGCACAAAAACCATGTTTGGAAGGAAAAGAATCAATTTCCAACAATTGACAAGAACAAGACCGTTTCCCAATATCAACCATAACTGAATGATCCAATTGGATTTCATGAATATCATCACTACATTTCTTAACTATCCATGCCTTTGTATCATTAAAAGCTTTTTCTAATTTTTTCTCTGCAAAAGGACAAACAATACGATTCCACTTATTTCCAACTTATCTCCTTTTTGAAAATTGCTCTATTAGTTTCACCCGTATAGCATCAACAAGATTAGTTGAAAACAAATGGTGCTTATCCCTAATCCATGAATTAAAAGATTCCGCAGTATTTGTGCACATTTCACTATACCTCTTGCATTGAAAATAAGCGTTACACCAACACTCATTAGGTAAATCCTCAAGAAACTTCTGAATACTACGACCACAACGACCCTTAAATTCTTCAAATAGCTCATTAAACAACTCAATAGTAGGAGCATATGCACATCTACTAAAAAGAGTGAGCAAAAACTCTTTAAATTCACGACTCTTCACTGACAAATAAGTCTTCAAGTTTGTCTTCAAATGCATTAGACAAAAAGAATGAGAAGAAAACGGAAATACCTCAACTAAAGCTTTCAACAAACCTCCATGCCGATTAGTAACAAACGCAATATCCCTTCCCGGAGTCAAAATAACAAACAACTTTGACAAGAACCAATGCCAATTGTCATAACGTTCACTATCGACAATGGCAAAATATAACGGATATAAACCTACAAACAAAATATATACACATTATTCGTAACAAATAAAAAAGATTACAAAACAAAAGCAAAACACAAAGTATATAACATATAGCACCAACCATAGATAATTTTATCACTGTATTACTACAACAATTCAATAGCAACATACAACATATAGAATCAATGCATAATAAATTTATCACTGTATAAATATAAAAATTTAACAAAAGTACACAGCATACAAAAGTATACAGCATAAATTTATCACTAATTGATTGACCATACTCAATAATCAACACTCTCCAGTAACAAAAATGATAAAATTATCACTGTTTTAATAATAATAACAAATAGACACAGAATATACCTTGGTTACCGTCTTTTGCTGTAGCAACCAGTAAACAACCTGTGTGTCTTCCTTTCAAGAAAGTTTCCCCAAGTATCAACACCGGTCGACAATACTTGAAACCATGAATACATGCCTCAAAAGCAAAAAACAAGCATTTGAAATATCTTATTTTACTATCAATATCAAATTCCATATAAAAACACTCACCGGATTACAATCATTAGCGGCATCAACATACCAATGAAGATCATCAAATGAAGATGAATAGTCACCAAAAACATCCCCTGTTTTTTCAACACCCATCCAAGCTCGCCGATAAGAAACTTATGTTCCATAATAGTCATTGAAATCACAAACCACCTCACTAACCAATGTCAAAGTCTTATTACGAACCTCACTTGAAATTAGCCCACCAATCATACTCGAAGTCATCCTAGTATGTTTAATTGTACGAAAAGAAGATCTACATGTATGAACATCATAAAATTGTTTAATAACAAAAGCTTTATTAGAATTTTCCACTCTAGCATGCACGCTCCATAAACATCCCAAATCAACCATTCTCTTACAATGAATAGTGACACGATCCTTGTCATTCTTAACAAAATCAAAACCAAAACCGGAATGAATAGAATACTTTGACAACACATCTCGAAATTCAACAACTCCTTGAGCAAACCTTTGACCCACTCATTTTATACAATTAACCCACCTATCGGAGAGTAAAGGTTTCCGTTGATTTGAATAAAATGAAGGCAAAAAATCAATTTCACAAACAACACTACTACTACTACCAGCTTCACCATCACAAACACTTAACAAAAACATCAATACAATGAATATCACAAGAAAGTGCGAGTCCAACCATAACCTCCAAATCCTCTTCACTTTGTAGACCATAACAAGAATGTGCAGGCATTGCATACGATATATTCAAAAAACTACTAACTAACTCACTCCACTTTGCATACAATTTATATACTAAATCCTTGAAATTAAATCCATCATTATACTTGATAACCAATGTTACACCTCTAAACTTGCACGTAAGAAACAAAGAATTTTCCATCACTATAAATCCTGCAACAAACAACAATTATATTTCAGCAAACAACCCAAACAACCTAAAACAAAATCTAATACAATGATAAAATTATCAACCAACTCAAATACATCCAAAAACCAACAGTGATAAATTTAACAATTAACACTACCTAAGACCAAGAGCATGAACAGTGAATAAGGCTTACGCTTATTGGGCATGGTAACTCGATTTGAATCTTATTATTATATTATGCAACTTTTTCATCTCCTATTCCTATACTCACTAATAAATTTATCAGTGTTGAAAAAGTTGATCCAATAACACCCCCAAACTACTCAGTGATAAAATTATCACTATTGAAAATCACAAACCAACACCTGTGTTCAACCAAAACAATTTCGTAACCAAAAAAAAAATAATTCTAATATTCTTTACATATACATATCTCAAAGCTTTCAATATCATGATCAAAATACAAATTCAATCGCAGAAACAATAGAATAACAACAATATCACAAACAAAATCAAAATCACAAACTCAAACTAAAAAACACCAAAACATTGAAATTGAAATCAAAATCAAACATACCAGTCGAGCTCCCTCCACAAAATCGCAAATCACAAAATCTAACTATGCACCAAACACGAAATCACAAAACACGAAGATTCACAGATTTATAAAAAGCAAATCACAAATCGAGCTCCCTCCATGAGATCGCAAATCGCAAAATCCAAATATACACCAAGCGCGAAATCACAAATCACGAAGCTCCACAATAATGCATTAACAAATCGCGAAGTTCCATAGATATCCAAATCACAAACCCAAACCCAAACTCACATCACAGTATTTTGATGGCAAAAATCAAATAGAAACGCCCCAAAACAGGGGAAAACAAAATAGGGGTAGAACAGGTACAAAAAAAAGACTCCAGGACCTATTGGTGCACAACATCAATATTCAGGACTAAGAAGAGAATAACTATAAAAAGTAGGACTGGCCAGTAAAAAACCCCTTATACTATGGGTGATTCTATTTGTGTTCAAAAAATAATTTAGTATGCCCAATTAAAATTTTGAAATTTGAGTTTTTAGGGTTGTTTGAGTTATAGGTTGGGCTAATTTAGTGCACAAAAAGATAAAATAGATTAAAAAGTTAAAATAAGACAAAATATCACATCCAAGCTAATAATCATGTCATTTTTTTTCTTATAACCATCAAATCAATTACAAAAAAAATCAAAATTTATCCCAAACAGAACTTTTTTAGCCAGGTTAAAATAGCCATAAAGTCAAAAAATCAGGCTAAAAAAGTTTTTCTTAAACGAACATTTATTATACTCTAATGTAAATTTACTAATACAGATAACACATATTAAATTCTAAATTAAAATATTATTTTTTTCTCATAATACACCATAATCACTTAAAGCATCTCCAACCTATATGCCAAATCCTACATGGCACATCAACAATCAAATTTGAGCTCAAATTTTTGCTCCACCCCATATGTCAAACATGACATGGATTTGGCAAAGGTTTGCATGTCAAATTTGGGGCCTTTTCCCAAAATAAGCTAAAATACCAACCTATTTCTCAAACTAAGCCTAGTTTGGACGGATTTCCCAAAATAAGCTGAAACGCTATTACAAACCACGCTTTCACCATTTTTGTGGCCCTGCCGTGGAAAATTTGTGAAATCGTAAAAGCGTGGTTAGAAACCACGCTTGTAAGGAAATCTGTTTTTGTGAAAAAAGCGTGGTTAGAAACCACGCTTTTAAGGAAATCTGTTTTTGTGAAGAAAGCGTGGTTAGAAACCACGCTTTTGAATAAAATTATTTTGTAACCAAAATATAAGACAAGTAGAAATTTGTGAAATCGTAAAAGCGTGGTTACAAACCACGCTTTTAATTAAGAAAGCGTGGTTACAAACCACGCTTTTAAAGAAATCTATTTTTGTGAAGAAAACGTGATTAGAAACCACGCTTTTAAATAAAATTGTTTTGTAACCAAAATATAAGACAAGTAGGGAGGTAGCTCAAATGGTAGTGCTTCTCCTTTCCATAGGAGAGGTATGGGGTTCAATCCCTCACATCTCCAAACTCCGGCTTGAACCCCATACCTCTCTTATGGAAATGAATTTTTGGAGAGGTGAGGGCTTGAACCCCATACCTCTCTTATGGAAATGAGGAGCACTACCATTTGAGCTACCTTCCTATTTGTCTTATATTTTGGTTACAAAACAATTTTATTTAAAAGCGTGGTTTCCAACCATGATTTCTTCACAAAAACAGATTTCCTTAAAAGCGTGGTTTGTAACCACGCTTTCTTAATTAAAAGCGTGGTTTGATTTCACAAATTTTCCGCGGCAGGGCCCCAAAAACGGTGAAAGCGTGGTTTGTAATAGCGTTTCAGCTTATTTTGGGAAATCCATCCAAACTAGGCCTAGTTTGGGAAATAGGTTGGTATTTTAGCTTATTTTGGAAAAAAACCCCTCAAATTTGACATGCTCCCTTAGCTCAAGTCAAAAATAATTCTATTTTAATTTATCTTTTAATAATAAAATAACAAAATTTAGTATATAGGTTGGGAAGCTTCAAGATATGTCAAATTGACATATACAAATTTGTCACTTTAGCCTTCAATTTTATTTGACATATCAAAACTTGGCATATAGGTCGGAAACGCTTTTATACATGTTCTCTAAGTTTCAATTATTTTCTCTTCTTCTTCTTACTCACTTCAAAACTCCATTCCACACCACCAAAATTCACCATTATCATTAACCTCATTGTTTGTTATTATGTTGTTATTTGCAAATAGAAGGAAGTTTGAATAAAATCAAATAATGAATGAGAATAATAATCAAAACATTTTTTTTTGAAGCAATCCATCAAAGAAGAGGTAAGTATTCACATAAATATTAAAGTACAATTATTATTTTCTGTGTGTTTTTTTTTTTT
Organism: Camellia granthamiana; assembly: GCA_036172215.1. Lineage (NCBI taxonomy): Eukaryota > Viridiplantae > Streptophyta > Magnoliopsida > Ericales > Theaceae > Camellia > Camellia granthamiana. Next base: position 93,834,565 of record CM069908.1, on the reverse strand, counting down.
TAACGTAAAAATGAATATTTGACCTATTTACGTTAATACTTTTCGAATTTTCATATTCAAACAAATTCACTTTGTTCAGATTTGAAAATCCGAACAAAATAACCTTGTTCGGCACTGATGGCTTTATTATTTGGGTATACCATAAAATTAAAATAGTATATTATTTAAGGGTAATTTGAGGATAAATATAGAGTATATTGAGACTAAATTATATATTTAAATAATTTAATAGAGAGTACTGAGAAATTAGGCGTACTAATTGATTTTTTTGGTGTCAATAGAATTCCTCCTTATATTATATAGTAAGAGAATATGTGTCATCACAAGTTCGACCTGACCAGACATTGAGTTTAATCTAGCCATTCTAAGCCTGGTCCTAAAAAAATTTGGCCCACTTAATCCAATAGATATGATGTATTAATTTTTTTATTTTTCATTTTTTTCTTGAATGGGTATTAAATTATTTAAATCCTTCTATTTATTATTCGAATTTGGAAGGTTAACAAAATTCAATGGTAAAGTAGATATGATCTTTAACAGATATTTTAATTTAAGTTTTAGAAAAATATATATATACTTTTTTTTTAATCTTTTATATATTTTTTTAACTTTATTTTATAACAAAAATCATATAAAATTATAATTAATATTTTATAAATGGGCGGCGTAGGCTAGAATTTTTTTATCTCAAGCCCAGCCCGAATTATGTACAAAATCTTAGCCCAACACCTAGCCTTATAAGCAAAATAATTTTCTCAAATCTTCAAAAATACCGGGTTGGCCATTAGGTTAATAGCCACGCCTACTTATCACTAATATATTTAATTAATCGTATTTTTAAAATCAAAACAAATCAAGCACTACCCTTAATGAGATATACACCTATAAGAGTAGATTTATCATCCTTTATATATATATATATAAACTCACATTTTCTAGCTACGTAAATGAGTGTTATATAAATATTTTAAAATATATAAATAAAGAAAATATAATTTTATTTCTACAATATGTAGATAAATTACAAATTTAAAATCCAAGTAGTAGTTAATAACAATTATTACTTTGTGTATTAACTATCAAGTGGTTAAAAAATTATTGGTGAATTTTTAAAAAATGTCCAATGATAATTAGGAATTTAAAATTTTACTTGACTCGCAGAAAAATAAAAGTTTCAAAACATCAATTAAAACGTTACCTTTGTGTAATAGTATAGATTTAATTTTTATTTTATTTTATTCTTAGACGCAGTGGCCGAGGAAAGTAAGGCGTAGGGGGTCACGTGCCCCGCCCCCTAGATTTTGGGATTTTTTTTTTTAATTTTTTTATTTTTTTTTGTAAACATAAAGAAAATATGTTAAATAAAAAAAAATTATAAAAATATTATTAGAGTGAAATGTCAATGACATTTTAAAAATTATGAGAACAATAATGGTTATTTTGATTGAAAATGAAGAGACTACTTAAACCATATTATTTATGAAATTTTTTGAATGTAACGGTGATGTCATTATTATTGACATGCAAATATAAATAATTTCACTATAAAGATATGGAATTTATTGGATTGTTAGTTACATTTGACATGTAAGGTTCACTCTCTGTGTTTATGTTTTATTAGTTGGTGATATCACATATCAATGATGACGTAGTATTACCATTATATTTAATTTTTAATCAAATTTGGTATAAATTTTTTTTTTATCATTATATAATTTATTTTAAGATTAGTATCCATAATTTTTTTGTATTATCCATGATACACTAGTTACAAATGATATTATTTTTTTGATGTTTCTCGAAATTAATCGTAAAAACTTACGTGATATATTTTTGTAAAAATTTTCAATATTGTAATTAATAAGTATCTCTTCTAATTTAATTTTCTAGTTTCGCCACTGCTTAGACGTAATTGTCAAGACTACCAAGATTTCTTTTGCTAATTTCGTGAAATTGATCACATGGTTATATAAATTACTTTCTCCATTATGACAAGCAAATTCAAATGCTATCCGACTCTGTGAAATGAACAAGTTCAGGCTCGGCCCTGGTCATAAGTCCACAAGGTTATGACTTAGGGTCACTTAAAATAGGCCTAAAATAGGGGTCCTTCCTATTATAAGTTAGTATAATATATTATATATGTTTTAAGTCTAAAAAAAATTAAAAAAAGACCTAAACTAACTTAATTTTTTTGACCCATTAAAAGACCAATAGTTAAGGCCCAGCCCAACCATTTGAAAGGCCCATTTTTTCTAATTCCTAACCCTATCTTCTATTAATCCAACATTTTCTACATTTGTTTGATATAGCACACACGAGCAGCATAGGGAGGGAGCAGCAGCAAACAGGTAAATTTTTTATTTATTTATTTATTTTCTATTCAATTATTCAAATATTTATCTTGTCTTTTGCGCAATTAATTGCTATTATAATATTGGTATTTACATCATTAAGAAGAATTTATTTAAGTTTAATAGTTCATATCACATAATTTAAAAGTTTTATGTTTTGTTAAGTGGTGGTGCTCTTGTTTTGAATTTTAATTTAAAAAAATATTTTGATCTCAGCACAGCAAGCACACGTAATTTTTTTTTTTCTAAGTATTTTTTGTGATTTTAATACAAATCTTTTGTCCTTTACCTTAAATTTTTTTTTCATTCAATAAAAAAGAAATATGAAGGGCCCCAGAAATTTAATAGTTGATTATCGACTTTGGGCCCCGAAAATCTTAGGACCAAGCCTGAACAAGCTCATACTGATCATGCTTAAGTGACTACTGAGCTTATAGTTGTTGGAAATTAATGAAATTTCATAAATGAATAATCTGAATTTTAGTTAATTTTGAATTTAAATTCAGGATCCAAATGCTATTATACACGGGTTAAAGTTGGAATGTGTTTTTTTTCCGCGTATACTTTAATACCTTGAAAACGGCATGCCAAATCGATTTCTGAATAAAATAATGTTAGAGATCTCAAAAATTTTATCAAAATTTTAGAATCTCTAATATTTTTGTTCCGGATAAATGGGGAATTGGTGTTTTTGTTGGCTTCCTCAAGTTGGAAGAGTCGAGGTAGTTAATGAAGGCTTGTCTCGCATTGGAAAAATGAAGTGAGCATGCTTGTGTATTTAAGTTCAATTTTGGGCTTGAACTTAAATTTTGTCCAGCCCAAGAGGTTGGAATTTTTTTGGTCCAGCTGAAATTGCTTAGTTCAGAACATTTTTGAAGCTTGCAGATTCATTTCTACTTAAGTTCATTGAAATGAAGAAACGAATCTTCTCCTATTAGATCTACCAAAAAAAATATAAAAATAAATCAGATTTAACATTTTAAACCCACTTGAATCACACAAATACCTGTTCCTTTAAATGATTTGAAAAGAATGACATGCAACTCTAATTACTGGTGAAAAAAAATACTAAACACCTGGGAACTAACTCAATTAGTCAGAGTCTTTGCATCTATTAGGAGATTAAAGGTTTGACTCTTTTCTCTTCTCCAATTAAAAAAAAAAATAAAAAAAAAATAAAAAAACTGAATTATATATCATTGAAAATTTGTTGAAATTTTCCACAATTATTATTTCTATAATCAAAATTTTTGCAGTGATAATGTGATGGCTAGACTAGTTAGGGTTTTAGAAGTCTTTTTTCAGTTTGTCCGAAGATTGTTATATATATATATAGATAGATGGATCTCAAGCCAAGGGGCTTCTAGTTTGGAGTTTTAGACTTTGTGTGATAACTGAGATCTATACTATCATTTCACATGCAAAATTGTGACAAAAACGTGACATATAGATTATTCAAGTTTTATTTATACCTTTATATGAATTATAATTGTTGTGCATCAGCTATTCTAGAGATAGGTGGTTGGACCTTAATCAGGCCGTCGGCAATTTCTAGGGCTCTCTTGCTCTTCTCTTACGCTGTATTTAGTTGGGAGATTTGGAGAGGGATTTGAAAAGAGAAAGGGAAAATGTGTGTGAAACTAGGTGAATGAAGGTATATTTTATTCACATTTCACTTACCTTTTCCATTTTCCTTTCCAAATTCCTTCCAAAATCCTCCAACCAAACACAGTATTAGAGTGAGAGAATTTAAGAGGAGAGGAGAGGAGAGGAGAGGAGAGAAAAGAAGAGGAGAGAGTGAGTTTCAATGTCTTAACTTTTCTCTATATATAGAGGTCATATGGGGACATTATAAAGGAAAATGCTATTAATCTCAAATAAATTATCAATTTTTTTTACTAAACCTCTCACATGGGTGTGGGACCCATACACATGTGATTTATGTGGGAGATTTAGTAAAAAATTTAGTAATTTATTTGGGCTCCCTAGTATAACTCCATTATAAAATATGACTAAATTGTTTGTCATTAATTAGAAAAATTAAATGTCAAATTAATTTTTTTTCTCACAAAAATATAATTTATTTAGTAATTTCTCAAATACATTAATTAAAAAAATCATTTAAAAAAAAAAAATCTACAGACACCAAAAAAAAAAAATACAAAAAATACAAAAAATCCCAAATGTCCATTGAGTGAAGGAAAAATGATAGCAACACATCCAACCATACACTCCTAGATCGAGTGAGCGTGTGAGCCCCGCATGCTATATGCTATATGTTTGGGAGAGAATTATTTTATACAAATGTGATAGAGGCTCCCACACATACATAACTCTCATAATAACTATTCTTATCTCAACCACTTATAATGTGGGGCTTATATATACATGAGTGAACTCCACACATATATCAAGGGTCACGATCAAATTGAAAGTCATAGAACCTCAAAAAAAGGGGATCCTAAACATTTCTGTATTATATAATTTTTAAATATCATATGGAATTGCTTACATAATGTTTAGATAAAATTATGACACATATTAAGTTATTTTCTTATGGGAGTCATTATTCTCACTTTATTTTATTTTAAATACATTTATTATATATAATTACCTTATAATAAAAGATAAAGAAAAGAGTGTATTTAAAAAATGACTCCCTTAATTATTTGTTAACTAGTTAACAAAGTGAATGAACATTGTTTCACTAGTAAAATTTTTTACTATAATATTGATTAGAACACTATCTGAATGATGTCACGCGATATTCTAGAATAACAATAATTACTTATGTTTGAGTGTGAAAGTAACCGATATTATAGTGTGAAAAATGCTAAAAATTTATAATTTAAATCTCTAAGCTCACTTGAGCAATGTTATAATCATACTCTCATTTATATTCCCAAACACACACATAGAGAGTGAATACATGGGTCATACATACATACATGTGTTCAGATACTCTCTTTATGAGTGTGCATTTGACTGTCTAAATCGATGTAATTATATTGGGTGTATTTGATTTGGTTTTAAGGGATAAATTTTTTTTTAAAAATCTTGGAGAAAAAGTTTAGATTTTTTTTTATTTTGTTTGGTTGTATATTTTGGAAATAGTTTTGGAATATGGGAGTTTAGGATGATTTGATATTTTGTTGTAATTGAGTAGATGTGTATGAGAGAAAAATTGATTGAGAAGGAGAGAGGAGAGAAAAAAATGATTGATTTAATGTGTAGGAGAGAGAAAGTGATTTGGAAAATTTTTTTCAAAAAATTTCCAACCAAACAAAATTTTAGAAATTTTAAAAAAAAATTATGTTTTGAAAGTAAAACCAAACAAGGTCATTATTTTTTAAATTTATCTATAATAATATGACAAGATAATTAATCTTTATATGATTAAGTATATAAAAATTAAAATTTAATACTTTTCAGAATATATCATTGTAAATTTAACTATAAATTTTTTTTAAGATTCGAATAATTTCTTTTTAGCAGTGTGAATTGGGACGGAGAGAGATAGAGATGAAGAAAAAGTGAGAGATTTGGGAGGCAACTAGGAATGGCAATGGGGCGGGGCGGGGTAGGGTCGGGGATCACACTCCCCATCCCCGATCCCCGACGGTGGAAACTCCCCCATCCCCGGCCTCGATCCCCGATGGGGAACCTATCACTGCCTCTGCCCCCCTCCCCTAATGGGGATCGGGTTTCCTCGACCCCAAAAATTCCCCGGCGAAAAAAAAAAAAAAAAAACAGCAACAACAGATCTGTGATTTGACAACAACACCAACAGATTCAATAACAATAACAACCACACCAACAGATTCAATAACAACAACACCAGCACCAACACCAACAGATTCAATAACAACAACAACCCAACAAATTTAAAAAATAAAGAGAGAGAGAGAGAAAGAGAGGGAGAGTGAGAGAGAGGGAGAGTAGAATAAAAATGGTGAGAAAGAGAAAGAGAGCCAGATTTGCGCTCGACTCTCATTGTCGAATGGAGGAGGCGGTCGCAGTAGTGGAATGGCAAAGGTGGTGGTGGAACAGTGGTGAGAGAGAGAGGGGAGAGGAGTTGCGTCGTCTCTGCGATCGACTCTCTGTGTCGTCTCTGCGATCGAATCTTTGCTTCGATCGACGTGGGTTTGAGAGGTTAGGGTTTCGAATGTGAGAAAGAGGGAGATAGTAACAGAGGAGAGAGAGAGAGAGAGAGAGAGAGAGAGAAAGAGAGAGAGAGAGAGAGTGAGTGATCCAAATCTGAAAGGGGTATGTATATTATATATATATATATATGAAAGGATGAGGGGTTTAAAAGTAATTTTACTTTGGGGGGTAAACGGAGTGGGGACGGGGCTGTGAGAGCTATCCCCGTCCCTGGCCCGAAATTGATCGGGAGTGTATTTTCGAATACCATTCCCAGCCCGTAGGGAGTATTTTTTAGGAAAAAACCATTCTAATCGGGGACGGGAGATTGGGTCCCCGTCGGACCGGGTTCAAATTGCCATCCCTAGAGGCAACGTGGAAGAACAAGGCTAGGGAGTTACAAAAGTACAGATAGGATATAAAACAAGGTTTGTTGGGAAGAGTCACACAAACGAGCCTTACAACGCGCGGTTCATACATCCACTCGTCTTGTCTTTAACCCAAAACTTCATTGATTTGGGCTCGACCTAATTTCGGCTTCCACCAAAGTCCATCCTATTATTAAAAAGAAAGAGAAATTTACCAATAAGTCTCATATACAAAGTTTAAAATTCATTTAATTTCAAAATAAAATACTTGCATCAATTAGTCCTATATATTTTTAATTGTTATAAAAAAAATATTATTTTTTAAAATTTACAGACTCTGTTACATCCCACTACTGTCGGACTTCCGTCAGCTGGTCACCAGAGACTCGCCAGAATGTTCAACATCACCGAGAAGTCGCCGGAGTATCGCCGGAAGTTCACTGGAGTGTTATGAACGTCAATGGAAGTCGCCGGAATGTCCAGAATGTTCGCTAGACGTTAAGAATATCGTTAGAGACTCACTGGAATGTCTAGAAAATTGCCAAAAAAAAAAAAAAGAATAAATGGAGAAATTAGAGCGAAAAAAACATAGCAAAACATGTTAAATATTGATAAAATAAAGAAAAAAATGTAATGACAAAAAACAGCAACAATTGGAAAAAACATATGTTATTGTTTAATTTTTGTAGGATTTAAGCAAATAATCTCCAATATTGATTAAACTAAAAAGCAAGTTTTGAAACTGTAAAATTTTAGAGTTTCAAAGCAAAAATCTATTAAGCATTTATCTTTATTAATTAAACTGAAAAACATGTTATGAAACTGTAAAATTTTACAGTTCTAAAGAATATTATGAAATTGTAAAATTTTTGCAGTTTTAAACCATGATTCATTCCAGCACCAAAAAAATTGAAACTGTAAAATTTTACAGTTTTCACCGCTTGTAACTAAAACTCGAAAACAACTTGTTCAGAACTTGAAAATTTTCTCCATTAAAATAGAAAAAGAGAAGTGTATAGCAGAGAAAATATAGAAAAATTAAGAGATTGAAGGAGAGAGGCAGATATAGAGAGAGGATTATACTCCGACAACTATTTTTGGTTTAGATCTAACCAGATCTGATGTAGATCTACTCAGATCTGATATAGATCTACTCATCTTCTTCATCGGAAACATATCTTCTTCACTGTCGGTAAGGGTGAAGTAAGGAGTCGGTGGTCGGTGGTGGCCAGTGAACTCCAATTGATGGTAGTCGTCGGTCGTCGGTGACCATATATTAGAAAGAGAAAGAGAAAAAACAAGATGTGTTTACCCGTCGACGATCGCCGGAAATCACAAAGAGCAAAAGAGGCAAAGAAGAAGAAGAAAAACGTTAGAGGACTTTTGAGTATAAATAAAAAGTTATGGGACTAAATAGGCTACACGTTTTTCAAAGAAGACTTCTTGGTAATTTTCCCAAAAAGCAATATGGTAAATTATATAAGAGGATTGTTATTCAAGTCTACAAATTAGATACAATTTTTAAGTTTTCAATGACATACCAATCAATTAGGATATGTAAAGTAACACTCTCTCTCATAGTTTCTATAATTATCAATCAATCATATTATTTACACATCATTAGGTCTAAAAAATAAGTTTGTATATCATTTTCCATTACATAAAGAGAAATGATTGGAAAGTCCTATTAGGATAGGAAGATGGGTGCAATGAAAAATGCTATCGTGTTAGATTAAGCTACCTATGTTTTTCTGAGTGGAGTGTTTGTGTGATGGAGACTATATTCATATTGTGTGGGTCCATGTAGAGGTAATATTTCTAGGACTGTAGTATTACTGTGGGTGCAATTATAAGTTCTCTTGATTTTTTGATACACTAAGGCCTCGTTTGGAAATATACTATTTTAATAACTTTTTGACTTTTTACGAAAAGATGTACAAAAAAATAGAGAGAGTGGTGTGACAATTTATAGTGACTTTTTGGCTGTGGCTAAAATAGTTACTCCCAAAATGAGGCCTAAAAAGTCTTATCCACTTTTAATTGTCATTACAAATTTCTATTTTTTTTTTGTTAGGAGGGTTTTTATATAGATAAAAAAATATATATCACTAATCGTTAGTTTTTGGCGACAGTTTAAAAAATTCGTCACTGAAAAATTTCACTAATTGTTATTTTTTAGCGACAGATTTCAAAAAACGTCACTAGTCGTTAACTTTAGCGATGTATTAAAAAAAAAATGGGGTAATGCTAGGGATATCAAATTTTCTACCAAACAAATGACTAAATGTCTCACATGGGTGTGGGGTTCGCAATTTTGTGGACCCCACACCCATGTGAGATATTTAGTTATTTTGTTTGGTAGAAAATTTGAGGTCTATAGTATTTTCCTTAAAAAAAAAAATGTCAATAATTGTCAATTTTTAGGACTTTTTGATCTATACAAATACTTATGAGTAATTAACCCTTGAAAAATAATCTCTAAATTTTACGTGGATAATAAATTAAACTTAGGATTTTTAATTTTGAGTTAATTGGTGAAAAGTACCTACTTATAGAGTCATATGTTATTTGGTCTAAGATATAATCATTTTTTAGTGATAAAGACACACTTTAAAAGTCCTCAATGGTTGGTTGTGATAAGCTGGAAAGATAAATGACATTGAACAAATAAGTGATAAAATAAGTGACACATTTATATAAAAGTGACATTTGAATAAATAGTTAGATAGACAAATGACACGTGGACATATAAACATATATGCAAGCTTTTGGACAGATAGGTTTCTTTATGGACAAATAATGTCCTTTTAGTCAAAAAAAGATTTTAAGCTATAGCTGTTTCAGAAGTGGACCTAGGAGTGTAAAAATGGCCTGCGACCCGTAAGAGACCCAAAGCCCGCCTGCAGCCCGGGATGGACCCGGCCCGTTTAGGCCTGGGCCTAAGCTCAGCCCAGTGTCTTTTTTAGTGAAAAATAATAAAATTTTGATAGAAAAAATAAAAAAAAATAAAAAAAAATGATCAGGCCTGCCCGAGGCCAGGCCCAGGTCCACCAGTCCAAATACCCCTGGGCCTGGGCTTAATTTTTTGGCCCATGGGCCGCTCTGACCTGACCCAAATTTTGGCAGGAGCTCGCGAGGCCCGACATGGGCCGGGCCAGATTTACACTCTTAAATGGACCTTTGATTTGAGTTTAGTATCATGTTGCTAATATTTTTTTTTCTAATATAAATTCTACAGGTTTAAATTCACTATGATGCGTGTTTGAAATTTTGGAGGGAAAAATTATTAGAAATATGAAAAAATGTATGGTAATAAATAAAATAAAAAATTACCAAGTTTTTTTTTTATCAGCAAAAAAAGAACTTTATTAATGATAATCAAAGCATAACATAAGACATCATACAATAAAGGCAAATGATGCAAAAAGTATCACAACTAACACTATACAATCCCAATTAGATTGGCACTGCCTAGCTAGCTTGATCATTTGCTAGCACCAAACTAAACTGGTAAGACACCAACCAACAAACAAAGGAAATAGAACAACTGACAAAACGCATAGAAGGGCTACAACACTAACAACACAACCCAAACACAAACTAGATTTTTGAACAACAAAGACAGGCAACCTCATCCAAGTTGCACTCTACTTCCTCCTAGGCAATTTCTGATTTGCTTCATATTAATAAGAAAATCATGCACTGTAAATGTAACAACCTGTTTTGAGTGACCACTTGAGCGGTCAATTGGTCGCTCGAGCAGATAAGTAGAGCTCCCAATATCTTGCTTGTTTGCATGGGAGACTGCTTGAGCGGTATAGTGGTCGCTTGAGCGTAGATATCAAGCTTCCAGTATTTTCACTATAACTCTACAAAATTTCTGAGACCTTGCATTTACTGCTCGAGCAGTAGATAGTTCACTTGAGCGGTCTGCTTGTATTGTGTACATCGCTTGAGCGATGAAAAGTTTGCCTGAGTGGTCTGTTCGAGACAACTATTTTAAAATTCGATCTAAACACTTTTTGGATTCACTTTTTCACACTCATTCTCTCTCTAAACCCCATTTGCGAAAGCCCTAGCTCCTAAACACTAGATTTCGTTTATTTTTAGCTAGAATTCATCCTTGCTCCTTCATCAAAGTTGTTTATCTCACCTAAGGCTACATTTTGAACCTATTGGATCTCATTATTGTGAAAGTTCATCTCTTGGGTTTTCACCTCTTCTCTCACATCTCTTGAGGTAGGAATACTTTTATCCTTACATATTTATATTTTGATTTGAATATGTGTTAATTTCATCGTATAGATATGTAATTGGGAGGGGATGATGAAATACATATATATATATATATATGAACATAAATGGCAATGGTGGGTTTAGCCTTAAGATTTATGGAAGAAATGATTAATTTTTAATGAAAACAAGTGAACACATCTTGCATTTAGGCAAATGAAAGAATGAAATGAAAAGCCCTAATTGTCTTGTAAAACCTTAATTAATGTTCATTGGTCATGACTGGTCATAGGGAAGTCATGGGAAATGTGAAATGTATTGAGATTCCTTTCTTTGGAATAAAATTTGAGTTTTGATGGCTTCTTGTTGTATATTATGGTCATAACCGCGCGGTGGAAAATTGAGGTGCCCACTTGCTTGGTTGTGTGAGGACGACAAATGGGAGGATGTTTGAGGATGATAAATATGGAAAGTTAAGGTGCCCACTGGGCATCCGTGTGAGGATGGAGAAATGTGGAAGTTAGTTAAATAATGTGCATTGGATTATGAAATTGGATAATTAAATGTTTTTGAGTAAGAGGTGTGATAATGCATATTTAAGTTAAATGTTTATATATTTGGTTAAATGTATTTTCTACTGGACAATTACTCATTCCTACCTAACAACGTTTCAGGACTAGGCGAATCGCAACCACATCTGTTAATGTATAATGTATATAATATGTTAGTGCTGATGTTAAGTGGTGCTATAATTAATAGGTTAGTATACTTTAATAATTATTTTTCTCTTTTGGCTCTCTTGGCTCCTTTGTACACTCTCCCCTCCATAAAAGGAGAGTCATCTTCACATTGTAATATAAACTTAACATTAATTAATACACAATATATTTCTCTCTCTTTCTCTGTACATTAAATTAACATGGTATCAGAACTATAAGATTTAGACCTATATTTTCTCACCGGCGGGTAGCCGGCCGGCTACCTTACTTACGCTATCCGCTGGAATTTCAGTACTGCTCACACCAAATTCCATAGACCCATCTCTGGCCACAACGCTCTTGGGCAACACGAGAGTGTCCTCCCCTAAACTTCAGATCAGAATATCCGGATCAGGTGCTACAGCCATTTGTTGGGTTGGGCCATTCCCTACTGTCCCGACGGTGACCTCAATGTTCTCCGCTACCGTCAGACCGACCATGTCTTCTCTCATTCAGTCATTCGGTTCTACTTGGTTGAGATTGTCTGCGCTCTCGAACACCTCTATAGCATGGGCCTCGTGTGTCGCGACCTTAAGCCAGAGAACGTATTGATACAACAGTTTGGTCACCTGCCTCTCACGGACTTCGACCTCTGTCGTAGTCTCACTCCCAGGCCTGTCCAGGCCTTGCTCGACGTGAATCCCATTGATGACCCATATGGGGGTGCTCACCGACAACATCGCCGGTATTTGTCCCGCTTGAATCTGGGTTCAAATTCTCCAACCATGTCCACTTACTTGCTTTTCAGATCTCTCATCATTTCAATCGAATCTGTGGACACCCATTTGAGTTTTCTTTTAAACCCACCTCACACATCCTCAGAGTAGCCTCTGGGACCCCACAAGTAGCCAACCCAGATGGAGAAATTGAGGTTTCAAATCCAAACAAAACCCTCAAACTTGCTGTTGTTTTTGGTCTCTGGTACTTCCAAAACATTATGTTCCACATCTACTTCTTAGAGGCTTTTCCCAAATTAAGCCAAATTAGCAACTTAATTCCCAAACTAGGCTAAAGCGCTATTACAAACCACGCTTTCACTATTTCTAGGACCCTCCCGCGGAAAATTTGTGAAACAGTAAAAGCATGGTTACAAACCACACTTTTAAGGAAATTTCATTTATACATAAAACGTGGTTAGAAAGCACGCTTTTAAGCAAAATTTGCTTTCTTCAGAAAACGTAGTTGCAAACCACGTTTTTACTGTGCTTATAATTAAATTTTGTTTTCTGAAGAAAACGTGATTCCAAACCATGCTTTCACTGTGCATATTTGTTTTCTTAAAAAAACGTGATTCACAATCACGCTTTCACTGTTGAAAACAGGAAGCGTGGATTGCAACCACGCTTTTACTGTTCATTTAAAATTTATTTTATTTTATTTTATTTATTGATTTATTTTTTTCTGTTGTCATTGTTTTAGTGATAATGTAATTTATAAATTTTGTTTGGCTTTACTAAAGTCGTTCTCATGTTAAATTTTTTTTTTCTTTGTGTTTGTTTTGGGTTAGAAGGTGTAATTCAGAAATTTTTTTTGGCTTTACTAAAGCCGTTTTCATGTAATTCTTTTTTGTTTTTTTTCTGAAATTTATTTTGGCTTTACTAATGCCGTTTTCATTTAAATATATATATTTTTTTCTTTTGTCTTTGTTTTGGGTTAGAAGGTGATAATGTAATTTAGAAAACCGGTTTAGTAAAACCATTTTCATTAATTTTTTTTTTCTTTCGTCTTTGTTTTGGGTTAGAAGGTGATATACATGCTCTATAGTCCGAAGCACACCCACACACTGTGCAGGTCGACGAACAACGACGAAGGGTGAGACGCGAAGAGCACCGCGGAGTAGGCCAAGAAGACGAAGGCCACCGCGAGAGCTGCAGCAAGAAGGAAGAAGAGAAAGACCTCAAATTTTGGGGATGTATTTTTTACATACGAATAGTACTTTTTCCGTTTTTTGCTATGTAATGTAACTTGTATGTAATTTGAATTCTGATTACGAACAGGAACTTATGTAATGTAAATATTGGGTTGGAGTTGATGTTATTGTGATTCAATTGGTTTCGCTTATCTCATAAGATTGATGTTGTGCAATGAATGAATGAATGGAAATGTTATTTGTTTTATTCAATTGGTAGTGTATTTTTTGTAAGAATGAGAACGTTATTTGTTATATTCAATGAATAATGGTTACATCTTTGGGTTGTCACGATTGAGAAGATGAACAAGTTAAGAGAATGTGTATTTCTCCTAAAATAAATTTTGTCAACATTTTTGTAATAAAACTTAATACATAATATACGAAGTCACTAATTTACTAAATACTCATACAGGCATGAAAACAACATAACTGAAGTTGCAAATGTAACAGTTTTCAGTTACATAGGTAGTACAGACATAAGTCTTCCACAAAAATACATTCTGGACACCATGAACTGAACACACAATACATACATCCTGGACACCCTGAACTGAACACACAATACATAAACATAACAGTTAGACAGACAAATATTAGACAGACAATCTGACAAACTCATTACGGAAACACTTAGTCTAACACAGACATTACATATTAATGTATAACCTAATATTGCCGAAATATAGACATAAACACCTAATTCACGCTTAAATTGGCAATCTCAGAGTCTGAATAATCCGAAAGCTCAGCGTCAGAGACAAGTTCAGGATCCTCCATAATACCCTTGATAGCCGCAACATTTGGTTCTGTTATGTTCTTCTGGGCATCCTTCTTAACTATGTATAGTTGCATATCGCGGGCTAACCTACGGCGCATTTGAGAAATCTCACGTTGTAGTCTTTCACATACTCGATCAACATTATCAAGATCTTCCTTTTGGATCTCAACAGAACGTGCTTTTGGCACCTTAAGTTGATTTTCCCGACTTAAGGTTTCCAGCTGTACCCACTCTATAAATAGTGCGGGCCATTTGAGACGAGCAGCGTCAGATAAACCATGTCCTGTTTGATTGTTAGATGGCTCCATACATGAACCTTCTTGAACTCGATAATACTTGGGCATCAAAAAATGTTGCTTCCCAAAGCTATCACGATAACCACAAGCATAATCTAAAACAGGTATTGTTGTTTCGTCTTCAGCATCTCCACGTCCCCTTCTCCCTCATCGTCGTGAACTGTCACCCCTTTGCAAGTTCCTACCACCTCTGTGATTCCCACTCCCTCCCATGAATTGTGTAGCCATGCTAATTTTTTTAAACAAATGAATGATAATTTCGTAGGGCGAAATGAGTTGTAAGGTTGTGTCTTCACCTTTAGTCGTTTATATAGTTGGTTATGAACGGCTTTAGAAAGACATTGAAGGAAAAACCATAGAAAATAAATGCCTCTGCATGACAATCCCACATATACGAACAAGGTATGAGTTGTCACTAGAATAAAAAAACAGAGAAAAGCAAATACTGTGTACCAAGTCACGTGACTTGACAATCTATCTGCATATACCAACAAAATAAGGGCATGCTCACTGTAAGGTAAATCAGTGAATTCACTGTTGCCATGTGACTTTCTGAATTGACAATCCCACATATATCAATAAGAGATGAGTTGTCACTGTAATCAGAAAACAGAGAAAAGCAATGCCTGTGCACCAAGTCACATGACTTGACAATCCATCTGCATATACCGACAAAATAAGGACATGCTCACTGTAAGGTAAATCAGTGAATTCACTGTTGCCATGTGACTTTCTGAATTGAGAATCCCACATATATCAATAAGAGATGAGTTGTCACTGTAATCAAAAAATCGAGAAAACCAAAGCCTGTGCACCAAGTCACATGACTTGACAATCCATCTGCATATACTGACAAGTCTCTCCACGATTTGACTACTCAATGTGTGAAAAAAGGAAGCTTATGTAAGCAATGTTGTGTTTCACTTAGCTATGCATCAATCGTTGTTACGACCAACTATTTGTATTTCATTGAAAAGTATGACTATTGGAATTTTTGTTGTCATTTGGAATTATTTTAAAATCAACTTTTGAATATTCAATTTGTAATATTTTGGGAAACATTTACAACATCAACTGAACATTGGTCGTAACGTACCCATCCGTAGATCAATCGTAACAAATTTGTAAATCTCACGCACGCCCACTTAACCCATAGGTGTGGAAGATTAATTGTTATTTTGATTTTTTCTGGAAATCACTCGTAATAAATTTGCAAATCTCATGGACAACCACTTCACGCAATAGTATTGGAAGACTATTGTATGAAAATATTGTTGGAATGAAAATGTCTATATTAAAATAATTGTTATAAATTTTAAATCCAAAACTTACTTGGTTTTCAAATTTCCAAGAACAGTTTTTTGGAAATTATTTAATCCCCCAACTGGACCAATCACTTGGCTTTGAGCTTGTTTGTCCTGCCCCCAAGTTTAGTTTTCTATCAACCCCCTATTCCTTACCAGAGTCATCATTTTCACTGGACTTCCAGGAATTGGAAGGTAACTCTTTCTTCTTTCCTGATGGAGATTGAAATTCTTTACGTACAGGTCACTATTTGAGAAGCCCTTGTTGAGGGAAAATTTTGACTGAGCTACCTGTTCTGTGAGAACCCAAATATAAAAATTAAGTAAATAATTAAATAATAATAATATTACAATCTCAAATATTTTTGTGGTCAATCCTAAAGTGCAAATTAAATATTTGGAAGGTCTTTTAATTAATTTTTAAATCTAAAATAAATTTATGATGGAAATCTCTAATTTAGAGATAAGATTTTAATAATAACAAAATAAATAAATAAATAAAAGCAAAAGGATAAGCGAGTCAGATTTTTTAAAGTGTGTAGGTAACCCTAAACTCTCATATTATTCAACTAGCAGCCATGAAGAGAAGATAGGAGTAACTTTTGGTGAAAATTGAACAACTAGTTTGGTGCTTTAATAACTCCATCTCCAAGGTTGAAACCAATATTCTATGAATATAGTTATTTTATATTTATGTTTCTGTGCATTCATTGGAAGATGATGGAATGAAAGCTTAACTGATTAGGTGGCTTCAATATATATCAGGTTAATAGTTGGTGTCAAATAGTGTAATGGGTATAGTGGATGTCTAAAGAACAAGTATATGGCATGGGTTATATTCCATGAGTGTTTTTGCTTGTAGTGATGGATCTTGTGAGTGAAACGTGGGTTAGGTAGGAGTACTTGGCCACCAATGTTTGTGAATATCATGTGTATTTTATGTAGTTTGAGGAATATCAGATGGGTACATAAAGTTGAGGGTACAATCTATGAGTATGAAATTCTGCACATAACCACAATCTTTAAAAATGAAGAAACCTTATCAAACGGATGAATTTTGAACTGAAATTTTTGCAGTTGATTAATTACATATTGAGTTGCATATTAGAATTTTCTTATAATTTTTGGGAGTCAAAATCTATATTAACTGGTGCATTCAAATCTGTCTGGAAAACTGGTGTTAAACAGTAATTTCGGAAGTATTGTTCTCTTTGGGTATAAATCCGAAAAATATCAAATCAGCGTCATTAGAACTGGTTACAAGTCTAGTTTCTTACATGTTTGGCCTTGCGTTGATTGCTATTCTATACTAAGAGAATCATCAATTTCTTTAAAGAGGTGCAGAAAACAATCTGTTTGGGTATAATTAATTGTAAATAGTTATTTTGACAAGCAAATCAAGTAAAATCAATTGGGTTTTAAACTTAGTCCCCTAACTGAACCAACCACTTGGCTTTGAGCTTGTTTGTCCAACCCCCAAGTTTAGTTTTCTATCAACCCCCCATTCCTTACCAGAGTCATCATTTTGACTGGACTTCTAGGAATTGGAAGGCGACTCTTTCTTCTTTCCTGATGAAGATTGAAAGTCTTTATGTAGAGGATCACTATTTGACGAGCCCCAGTTAAAGGAAGCTTTTCACCGAGCTACCTGTTCTGTTTTATGTGTTGTTTAAGGCAGTAGTTCATTTGTCTGAACTTTATTAGTCCCCCAACTGGACCAACCACTTGGCTTTGAGCTTGTTTGTCCAGCCCCCAAGTTTAGTTTTCTGTCAACCCCCCATTCCTTACCAGAGTCATTATTTTGACTGGACTTCCAGGAATTGGAAGGCGACTCTTTCGTCTTTCCTGATGGAGATTGAAATTCTTTACGTAGAAGATCAGTATTTGAGGAGCCCCAGTTAAGGGAAGCTTTTGACTGAGCTACCTGTTCTGTTTTCTGTGCTGTTGAAGGCTGTAGTTCGTCTGTCATAACTTTATAAGTCCCCTAATTGGACCAACCACTTGGCTTTGAGATTGTTTCTCCAGCTAACAAATTCTATTTTATCTGTCAAAGTGCATTTGTTTTCCTCTCCCTATCATTTTCCATGTTCTATTGGAATCGATGGTGCATTAAGTTTTGTATGTTTCTAATGTGAACTTGTACAATATATTGTTGTTATGCAATGTATCATTGTTGTGATTTTGTGTTTACTTGTATTCATGATATTATATTTCTATTTTAATTTCATTTTGTGGGATAATTGGTGGGGGTAAATTTTCATGACACTCCTAGTGTCTACAAATTTGAAAGCACAAATCGTAATTTTGTTTTCTCTCTCTGTCTCTCTCTCTTTGATATTAAATTTTCATGACATTCCTAGTAATACTCTCATAAAAATCATAAAAAAAATTATTAATACAAATTTTTAAAATAAGTTTAAGTTTTTTCAAATGTCTTCATAAACATCTAACATGTAAATATTTTTTTGAAATACTTCAAAATTTCATAAACAAAATTAAAAAAACTAAATAAAGTACAATATCAAAAACTTTATAAGTCTGCTGATATGTCAAGAAGAGGATTTGTTAATAATTAAATATTATTTGATTATCAACCAATCATCTTCTTCACACATCATTGAATCTAAAAAGTGGGTACAAAAAATAGAATTGTATATCATGTTTGAAAAAAAAAAAAAACCTAAAGTATTCACATAATTCAACATACATTAATCCATTCATTAATCCAGAACATTCATTAACTCATTGCAATTCAATAAAGAAAGTCTTGAACTAATAAATGTGTACTTATAAATGTAGTTATTTCATAAACTTCAGGTTCATATAACAAATACTTGAAATACATCCGTAAGTTAGATAAACAACAACATTGTCTTACACTCCAGTAACGAAGATACGACACAATATACAAACATATATGAAAGATAAAGGTGTTTGATTTCTCATTCCTTATCTGACATGTAGTAGTCAGAGAGATATTTTTCATTGTTTAAGACATTATTTCGCTCAATCACTGTCAAATCTCTATTGCTTGCTTCTGCCATTTCGGTGGCTAGCTGAAGCATGAAATGTCGACATCTCCGCATCAACATTCTGTTGTTCTCCTTCTTAATTATGCTAACTGCTTTTTCATAGTCACTCACATTTCGTCTAGCCATGGTCAATGAACGACGATGAGGTACCGGTGCCCCAAAGTTACGTAGATCATTAAACAATCCTTCTTGCTCTGTTACCCCTAAACGCCCATTCTGCTCGGATACTAGCATAATAATCCTTCGGACTCAAGTACTTTTCGCTCTTGTAGTCATAAGTAAATGGATGGTAGCAGCCACACTTTCGGATTTCTGTGAACTTCCTGCACCTCTTGAAGACATTGTTCATAAAATAAAAAAATTAATAATAATAGTAATTGTAGATATATTACTATTGTTATGACTTGAACAAACATCATACTGGGGGTAGCGCTATTTATAGACATCATACTGGGGGTTAACTAGAGATGATCTGGTGACGATAATTGAGTTGGGGCACTATGGAAGAAGTGATACCCGTGATGTTATTTTATCTTATTCATTTCATGTAATCCTGAGTACCTGTGACTTTGTGTACCTGTGATGTAGTCACGGACGTGGTTGTCAGATAAAATCATAATTGTAGGCCGTCCTTTTCACAATGCAATCCCTTCATATTCGAGCAGTGAGTTGTCAAATTAATCAGTAATGCAGTGAGTTGTCACATCGCCACATGAAACTATTTTTTCATGCTTACTTTTTTAATACAATAAGTAGTCACTTCGAATTGACGATTTCAGTACAAATTGGTGTTTTCAAAAAATTATAAATGAAATCATAAAATGAAACAGCGGCTTTAATTTTTTTGTTTTAAAGTAATATTGTTCATAAACAACTATGAAACAGAGTGCAAGTAAATACACAACCGTCCAACTCACTTCGACCTACAAAACTATCATTGATTTTTCACCAAAATAATAAAATAGTCACCTGATATGTAAACAAGATTGGCACTGCAGCCTATATTTTATCTTATTTTCACTTAATGAACTTCACAGTCATCCCTTTTTCTCCTCTTTGCATTTTCTGCTTCTTTTTATATTTGGTAAATTACACTTCACTCCTTCAGTCCTTTATATAATTGTTTATCAACACTATTGCTATGTGGTCGTATTAATGTGACTTAGACGAATTCTGAAATGTGAGGAAAAAACAAAGCATCTAAGTTACGCTACACAAAGTCACATGCATCACGTAATGTGAGGAAAAAAGTCACAAAGTATATAATTTACAAAGTCGGAAAGTCACATGCATTACTGCATCACTGCATAAAGTGACATGCATCACTGCATCACTGCACAAAGTCACATGCATCACTGCATTACTGCACAAAGTCACATGCATCACTGCATCGCTGCACAAAATCACATAGCATCTGAGGAAAAAACAAAGCATACAAATTATTACGTCTGTTTAAGTCATTGCACTGCATCACTGAGAAATGTTGGACGTATCACTGCGCCGAGCTACAATTTATTATCGTACCATACTTACTGTGCCATGTGAATTCTACAATTCATAATGGGATGAGGGGGTGTCAGAACAAAAATAGCAAAATAATTAGACCCTTTGTGTTTAAAAAGCCACCCTATGCAGCCCCAAATAGATTCATAAACGTTGAAGATAAAATATTATACAGTTAGAATGTATTAAAGATTAATTTGTAGTACAGTTACAATGAATGGGTTTTTCGATGTACAGAACTTGAAAGTGTTACAGATAAAACCTAGCCTAGTATGCAGACAAGAATAACACCGACTTAAATCAACACATAATTAACTTCAAATTAAATTGGTCAAATTTCTCCAATTAAATTAAATGAAATATGTAAGGTAAAAAGTGAAATTAAATATATTGTCAAGGCAAAATAAATTGAATTATATTTGTAAGCAGAAAAATTAAATTAAATTTCTAAGCGAATTTAAACTTTGCTTAAAACCTTCAGATATGCATTGAGTAATAAATAAAAGTCGAAGTGACAACTCCTATAAAGTTGATGCATAGTTGTTCAGGTCATAAAAGTTGACGTGACAACTCTGATGCATAGTTGTTTACAATAATTTCATACATACAGCTACCATGTGTATATTGTTAGGGAAAATATGTGATTCCCCACAAGTAAATCAATCAATGAGAATAAAAACTAATGCGGAAAAATTAAATCAGAAGCAACACAAGAATTTTTACGTGGTTCCCTCAATGTGAGGTACGTCCACGGGATCGAAATCCGATTCCACTATCAACCAAATAAGTTCCAAACGATTACAAACGAAACACTAATGGTCTCACAAAACTACCCTTAGGTGAATTCCAAATAATCACAAATAAATAAGAGAAAAGACCTCACCAAATAGATGAACAAAAATCTTCAGAACCAGAGTTGTACAAGATCCAAAATAACGAACCAAATCAACACCGAAAACGAAGCAAAGAACCACCCAAATTAATTTCACAGTTCACACACCCAAATAATTGATTTAACCAAAGTGGAATATGTGTAGCAGTCGTTCCCCTTCCCCTCGGGATGAGCAAAAAACAAATTCTAAAATATTGTGAATCTAAGGTTTATTATCAAACCTTAGTTGTTTCCAAATTGGATTGGATCTCCACAATATTAGATATAATATATATTAAAATATATTATAATTAATACTAAACCAAATTAAACTCTTTTTCCAAAACCAATTGGGTCCCACACTCCAATAAGGAGGTATACCCAACAATTCTCCCCCTACCGACTTAGGTGGAGAAATCAACCATACTCGCCAAAGTTTGATACTTTAAATGTTTGTCCCTCGACAAAGTCTTTGTCAACATATCTGAAATATTATCATCTGTGTGAACCTTTTCGAGTTGTAACAATTTCGAATCTAACACATCACGAATCCAATGGTATCTCACATCAATGTGTTTCGATCTCAAATGAAAAGTAGAATTAATACTCAAGTGAATAGCACTTTGACTATCACAATAAAGCACATACTTTTCTTGCTTCAAACCCAACTCTTGCAGAAATTTCTTCAACTATAACTCTTCTTTACAAGCTTCCGTAATGGCAATAAATTCAGCTTCGGTAGTTGAGAGAGCAACACATTTTTGTAATTTAGATTGCCATGCCACAGCTCCCCCTGCAAAAGTCATCAAATACCCCGAAGTAGATTTCCTAGAATCAACAGCACCGGCCATGTCAGAATCTGTGAACCCATCAAGCATCGGCTTACCATCTCCAAAACACAAACATACCCTCGAAGTCCCTTGAAGATATCTTAGAATCCATTTTACTGCTGCCCAATGTTCTTTACCCGGATTAGAGAGAAAACGACTCACCACACCAACTGCGTGAGCAATATCCGGCCTTGTACAAACCATGGCGTACATCAAAGAACCAACTGCTGAAGCATAAGGAATTTTCAGCATCTCTTCCTTGTCTTTCTCGCTTGTAGGACATTGATTCGAACTAAGCTTGAAGTGACCCGCAAGTAGACAACCAACCGGCTTTGCTTTATTCATGTTGAACCTCTCAAGAACTTTCTCAATGTAGCTTTCTTGAGATAACCAAATCAGCTCCTCTTTGCGATCACGAACAATTTTCATACCAAGTATTTACTTTGCCGGTCCCAAATCTTTCATAGCAAAAGATTTACTCAACTCTAACTTCAACTTGTTAATCATGGTAGAATCTTGACCAACAATTAACATGTCATCAACATAAAGCAAAAGAATAATAAATTTACCATCCGGAAAATTTTTCACGAAGACACAATGGTCCGAAGTGGTTTTAGAAAAACCATTATTCATCATGAAAGAGTCAAATTTTTTGTACCATTGCCGCGGGGCTTGCTTGAGACCATACACACTTTTCTTCAATTTGCAAACAAATTTCTCTTTCCCTTTTTCCACAAAACCTTCCGGTTGCTCCATGTAAATTTCTTCTTCAAGATCACCATGAAGAAATGCAGTCTTCACATCAAGTTGCTCAACTTTAAGGTTCATACTTGCAGCCATGCCAAGTACAACCCGAATGGAAGACATCTTTACAACCGGTGAGAAAATCTCGTCAAAGTCAATATCTTTCTTTTGCCCAAAGCCTTTCACAACAAGACGTGCTTTGTACCTCAGATTCTTGCCATCATTCTTCAATTTGAAAACCCACTTATTTTTCAGAATTTTTCTCTCTTTAGGCAACTTCACTAAATCATAAGTCTAGTTTTCAAGCAAGGAATTTGTCTCCTCGTCCATGGCCTTTTTCCAATCACCTTTCTTTGCATGCTCAATTGCTTCTTGGTAGCTCTCAGGCTCCCCTTGATCGGAAATCAACACAAATTCATTGGGAGGATACTTTCTTGAAGGTTGTCGGTCCTTTGTAGATTTCCTCAACTCAAGTTGTGGTAGCGGTTCTTGAGTTGGATGCTCTTCCTCAATTTCTAGCTCAACTTCATTAGGATTAGCATCATCCTCTACATCTTCAATGGGTGGCTGCATATCTCCCCTATTTTCATCATCCACTGAAGATGAAGGAGATGGATCCATGTCAATGAGATCACTAGCTTTTGGCTCCGGTTGGTCACCTTTGCCAAAGTCTTCAATTGTTTGGTCTTCAAGAAACACAACATCACGACTTCGAATGATTTTCTTGTCGACCGGATCCCACAATCTATACCCGAATTCATCACGCTCATAGCCAAGAAAAATACATTGTCTTGACTTGCTATCAAGCTTAGACCTCTCATCTTTTGGAATGTGAACAAAAGCTCGGCAACCAAACACTCTCAAGTGCTCATAAGATACATCTTTACCAGTCCAAACTCTTTCTGATCACCATTCAAAGGATAGGAAGGAGACAAATTGATCACGTCAACCGCTGTTTTCAATGCCTCACCCCAAAAGGATCTTGGCAATTTAGCTTGTAAAAGCAAACACCTTGTTCTTTCCACAATGGTGCGGTTCATCCTCTCGGCAACTCCATTTTGTTGAGGAGTCTTCTTAACTGTCTTTTGATGCTGAATACCTTGGCTACGACAATACTCATCAAATGGCCCAATGTATTCACCACCATTGTCTGATCGGATGCACTTCAATTTCTGCCTTGTTTCTCTTTCAACCATGGCCTGAAAATGCTTAAATACTTTTAGAACTTGATTTTTAGTTTTTAGTAGAAAAGCTCAAACTTTCCTTGAATAATCATCAATGAAAGTAACGAAATAAAGTGCACCACCATGTGTTCTAACTTTTAAAGGACCACAAACATCTGAATGAATCAACTCCAAAACATTTTCTTTTCTAGAAGTAACATTTTTATGAAAAGAAACTCTATGTTGTTTACCCGCCAAATAATGAACACAAGTTTTAAGATGTGTACCTTTCAAACCAGGTAGAAGCTCTTTCTTGAACAATACTTGCATCCCTTTTTCACTCATATGGCCAAGCCACTTGTGCCACAATTCGGTAGAAGTATCATCTTGAAGTGCATTGACAACACCTTTACAAATTTTTCCTTGCATCGAATAAAGTGTATGAGTCTTCTGCACTTAGCCACCACCAAAGAACCCTTTGTGAGCTTCCATATTCCATCACCAAATTTGTTGTTGAAGCCTTCATCATCTAGCTTCCCAGTAGAGATCAAATTGAGGCGAATGTCGGGAACATGCCTCACATCACCCATGCCAATAATCTTGGACAATCCTTCATTACCCATTCGAACAAAACCATAATCTCCTTCGGTGTAGGTAGTGAAGAAATCAACTCGAGAAGTCACATGAAAAGAAGCACTGGAATCAATCACCCAATTGCTCGCTTGGCCCACAAAATTGATACAATCATCTTCACAAACGACCATGAGATCATCGGTAGTAACTGCCGTTGTGTCTTCTTGCTTCTTATCCATACTTTTTTCATGCCTTTTCTCCTTGTTCTTGAGCTTTCGACATTCTCGCTTCATGTGCCCTTTCTCATGGCAATAATAGCACTCAATGTCTTTCTTTGAAAAAGAACCATCTTTTGATTTGTCACGGCTTTGATCACGACCATGAGGAGTCTTACTCCTCCCCCTTGTTTTGCTTTGGCCTCTCACAACAAATGTTTCTGAATGAGAGGAACCCGCTGATTTTCTATCATAAAGACTCTCTAATTTTTTCCATAAGTCATGTGCTGAAGTTTCAGTAGCAACATGATGAAACACACTGTCATCAATCCATTGACGGATAACACTAACGGCTTTTCGATTAAGCCTATTCCATTCATCATCTTTCATACCTTCGGGTTTGCCACTATCACCCTCAATAGGTCCATACAAATCTTTACAAAATAATAGGTCCTCCATTTTAGTTTTCCAAGTTACCCAATTGCTTCAATTGAAGCTAGACATATGACCCACATTCCCCTCCATTGATTTACACAAATAAATAGACCCAAATAAACCGTATGCTCTGATACCAGTTGTTAGGGAAAATATGTGATTCCCCACAAGTAAATCAATCAATGGGAATAAAAACTAATGCGGAAAAATTAAATCAAAAGCAACACAAGAATTTTTATGTGGTTCCCTCAATGTGAGGTACGTCCACGGGGTCTGTAAACACCCCATTTTTGACCGTCCTCAAGACTTGGACGTCACCGTTTGAACACTCGGTGATTATCCATGTTTGTGTTCGTCTCGAGTTCCCGGAGGCCTTGGCAGCGTGCCTCGCCTCAGGACCTCTTGACTCGACTGCTTCGTGTTCGGTTTTGGCACCAAACACCTGTGTTTTTGCCTTGAAGGGCAGGGAATGGCTTGTTGGCCATCCTCACACCTCATCGGCCCTCCCCTATCATCACCGGCTGCACATGTTTGCCACCGGCCATTGTTTCTTAAAAATAATGGCCGGTCGGCATAATGTTTAGCCGACCGGCACTTTATTGTGCCGATGACCTATTTGGTTGGCCGAGACCTCTTCTTGAGGGGAGTTTGAACCTTTTGAACCCCCTGTTTTAGCTTCTTGAGGAAGCTTGACCCTTTTGAACCCTTGGTTTAGCTTCTCCAAGAAGCTTGAACCCTTCTAAGCTTCCAAGAGAAGCTTGCACCTCTTGAACCTTTTGCCTAGCTTCTCCAAGAAGCTTGGCTCTTTTGTCTAGCTTCTCCAAGAAGCTTGGCCTTCTTGGCCCTTTTGCTCCAAGCTTCCAAGAGAAGCTTGACTCCCTTGAACCCTTGTCAAGCTTCTAAGAGAAGCTTGACCCCTTTGCTTAGCTTCCCTTGGAAGCTTGCCCCCTTTGACCCTTTTTTGTGTTAGCTTCTCTAAGAAGCTTAGCACCTTGTCTTGCTCTATATATAGAGAACCTCTCCACTATTTTCAAGGGTTAGAAAATCTGATATATATAGAATATATATCACTCTCTCTCTACATTTGTATGTGTTAGAGTGCTCCAAAGTGAGTGATTCTTGGCCCCTTTGCACCACAACTCCTATCCTAACACCTCCATCATCAACCTAAGGAGCTTGGAGGCCATTTTCAGAGGCTAAGGGACTGGTTTTTGACCCAAGAAGCTGCTGGTTTCGTTGGTCTACAAGGGTGAGCCTTTAATCCTCTTTTATTCCCCGTTTTTGCACCAGCTTTTAGCCTGCCTTGCTTGCTGTTTTGAGCTTTGTGTATAACATAAAAAAGTTCTGTTTTTTTTGTGTTTAAGATACTTCATTAAGGACACTTTTGTGTTTGGGGTCGTTTACCCCCTCTTAGGCCTTGTTTGGCCCTATTTTGTGCTATTTTTGGTGAACTTCGGGACCACCTTGTTTGGGCCTCCTCACCACTGAAATCTTGAGGGATTTCAGTGGTGAGAATGGTGGTTTAAGGTCCTAAGAAGGAGAGGGCCATCCCCTCTCCTTGTTGTCTTCAAAAAGTCCCATTTTAGCCTCATGTGTGAGCACCATCCTTAAGTGCATGTTGGCCATGTCTTAAATGTTATTTGGTAGTATTTTGCCATGTATTACCTCTGTTTTTACTTGGTTTAGACACATCATGTTTGCTTTGCATACTTGTCTTGTAATGCCATGAAATTGCCTTAATATGTATCTAGCATTTGGACCACCATGCTTGCATATTTTGGCTTAGCTTTGTGAAGTTTTTGGTCATGTTTTAACATGCTTAAGGTCTGTCTTGGGTCTTTGGAGTCATGCTTTCCATGTTTTGTATAGCTTCTTTGCATTCTAGCTTACTAGCCTTGGGTATGTGGATCACTAGCATGCTTTACTTGGCCTATTCTCATGATTTGGCATCATTGGAAACCATATTTCAGTCCATGTTCCATGTTTGCATAATTGCATTTTCCATCCCTTTCATGCTTTGAAGAGTTGATGGCTTATGCTCCATGTTTAGGCCCTTGTGCATGCATGCTTGTGTGTGTGTTTTCATGCTTTTGTTGCATCATTATGGCCACTGTTTTGGACCTAACTTAGAGCTGTCCAATTAGTGTAAGTCCATCCCTTGCATGCCATTCAAGTGTTGTTACATTATCCCTTGTTTGCATGCTTTGGTTGCGTATGTTGCATGTTTGAAATCACTTGCATTCGCCTTGCATTCCCTTGGTCAAGTTGCTAGCATGTTGCATGATTAGATTACATCTTGCATGCTCTAGTGGTTTGCATAAGTGTGGCATGCTTGTTTGCTTTGTTGCTTAGGTTGTGTACCTAATGTGCATTGCATGTTTGTATGCTCCCTTTGATGCCATGTCACATATTAGCTAACATGCTTAGGTTGCATCGCATTGAACATGCATGCCTTGCCTCTTGAAATCAAGTGATAGAGGTTGGGCCTTTATGTGCTTATTTGGTTTGCATTTCATTTGACATGAAAATGCACAACTTGGTCTCTTGGGCCATCACGCATTGAAATGCGCGATTGATGGTCCGAGAACCAAGGACCATGTCCCTTTGAGTCATACACATGATAAGGGATAGGGTCGATGCACACATTGCTTGAATTGCATTGCCATGCTATGCCTTGCCCTCTACTGCTGTCAATTGCAGGTTCTGCAGACATTCTTTGCCGACCGGCAGTGTTCAGTGCCGACCGGCAATCCATTTGTGGCCGATAGCTTCATCAACAGCCGGTGACCACATCCTACTGCCGGTGGCCATTCTCCCCAGCCGGTGGTGTTTCCCAATGTCCAGGGAAGCAATTCTGAGACTTTGGCAGTCTTCAGAGGGGCAGAGCAGGGAAAACAGGGGCAGATTGCGCATGGCAGTGCACTTCCGAGCAAGACCGAGCATGCATTTCATTGAGCTCTCTTCCCGAGGCAGTTTACTGTTTTTCTAGTTTAGTTAATTGGCTTAACTAATTAGATGGACTGTAATATTTTAATTAGCTTGTAGGTTAATTATCTGTATATTCTTTTGGTCCCTCCGTGTGAGGGCACATTTGTAATAAGTGTGCGTGAGTGGTGTGTATGTCTTCCAACCTCCACTTCTTTATCCCTTTTATTTACCTGTTTATAATGGTAGATTAGGGCATATTTAAATTAGCATAACAGTATGATAGCATGCGTGCATCCATACATTCGTTTACATGCACCGGGCTCGGCGCATCATACTAATTGCATCGTATTTTCAATTCTGAATTGAATACATGCTACCTGTGTATTTCACATGCCATGTTTAGGATAGCCGAGCCTGTCTAGATTGCATCTTTGCCTGTGTTGCATTAGCCACTTAACATGAACTAGGATCATGCATTTGATTATTTAACTGGTTTCTGTTTTGGCTTGGAGTACTAAGTGAGCTGTTATGCTTTAGCATACTGCATGCGTGTGAGTGTTGCCATAATAACATGATTACCATGAGGCTAGCTGCTTATGTGATATAACTGCTTGAATGCCTGTGGATGGAGGTTGAATTACCTAAATTGGAATAATGCATTGAAAACTGTGAGTTTTAAAGCCCACTAGATAGTGGCAAAATCATCTTTTCCAAAGCCCGCTTGAGGGTGGCAAAACCTACATTTTAGCCTACTTGCGAGTAGCAAACCATTTTCAAAACAAACATGCAATGTTTTGTTCCAATTTAGGTGATTTAGTCTATACTTGTTTGTTGTGCGCATAACATAGTAATTCTAGGCTAATAACCGGATAAGAACACATAGTGTTTTCAAAAACGGATACCATGGTTAGTAGAGGCCGGTCTTCGGACCGGGCGAGAGGGGGTGCTCATAGCTGACCTTCCCCAATCGTACCCAAGTTCCCGAGCCGAGGCAACTTTGGTGATGACGGACATGTGGCCTTTGGCACCGAGTCAGGGTTTCCTAAATTTTCCCATTAAAAAATATTTAGGTGGCGACTCTGTATCTGGCAAAGCAGTCCATGTTTGGCACTTCTTTCAAAAATCTTTTTTTCTCAAAAACGATTTGCCGGATTTGGACTCTTTGGTTCAAGATTTAGAACCGTAACAATCGAGTCCTTGAACTGTAGTGAGCCCAAATGAACAGAACAGGAGTTCATCCCTCCCGGGGCGTTCGGGGACGTCTATAGGGTTGAAATTCGATTCCACTATCAACCAAATAAGTTCCAAACGATTACAAACGAGACACTAATGGTCTCACAAAGCCACCCTTAGGTGAATTCCAAATAATCACAAATAAACAAGAGGAAAGACCTCACCAAATAGATGAACAAAAATCTTCAGAACTAGAGTTGTAGAAGATCCAAAATAACGAACCAAATCAACACCGAAAACGAAGCAAAGAATCACCCAAATTAATTCCACTGTTCACACACCCAAATAATTGATTTCACCAAAGTGGAGTATGTGGAGTAGCCGTTCCCCTTCCCCTCGGGATGAGCAAAAACAAACCCTAAAATATTGTGAATCTAGGGTTTATTATCAAACCTTAGTTGTTTCCAAATTGGATTGGATCTCCACAAACTTAGATATAATATATTAAAATATATTATAATTAATACTAAACCAAATTAAACTCTTTTTCCAAAACCAATTGGGTCCCACACTCCAATAAAGAGGTATACCCAACATATATGTGGTATAAATATCGCATCATACCACAACAAAAGTTTTATAGCTATTTCGAGCGATATCATCATGAGATATACGGTGGTTGATCTATATTCAGCAATGGGTCACTATTGGGTTGCAGATGGAAATGAATTTCAATACCCATTAAATCCAAATTTGCGTTACTCACATGCCACCGTCAATACCATGAGAGCTGAGTGGAAATTTCGCATAACTCGAGCAAACGTTCTCGTTGAGCTATGTCGTGAAGTTAATATTAAATTTCCTCGCCGGTTAGCCATGCGTATGCCAACTGACACTCCACAGTTGTTGCAAAAGGCATTGCATTGTATCCGCGACGAAGTTAATCGCATGACCCAACGTTTGCAAAGGTCCTAACTAATGAAGACCGCAAATGAGCGTGCCGAAGATGGGTTAATGGATGATGCACACCAGTACTTCGCCTGGAGCATGGATGTTATATATGAATCTGATATTGAGATGACAGATAATAATGATAATGAATGAAATTGTTTGGATGAATGACCAAACCATTTATCTTGTAATGGATTTGTAATGCTTATCCACGACTTATCAATGAAGGGAGATATTTCAATTGTTTTTGAATAGTTCTTGTAATTCTACAAATAACAAATACCTTTGCTTTCTCTCCGTTATTGTTATTTTGAAGAATGCTACTTGAACTAGACTTTCATGATTTCATGCATTATTGATGTGGAATATAATGATGATACTGAATGAACTAAACAAACATGTATGACCAAACGTTTTCATTCAGTATAATGGCTTTGCAATGCTTATACATGAGTTATTAATAGGAAGAGAAATTCGTAACGAATCTTGACATGTGTACTTATAAATGTAGTGATTTCATAAACTTCAGATTCATATAACAAATAGTTGAAATACATCTGTAAGCTAGATGAACAGCAACATTGTCTTACACTCCAGTAACGAAGATACGACACAACATACAACATTGTTTAAGACATTATTTCGCTCAATCACTGTCAATTCTCTGTTGCTTGCTGCTGGTTAGAAGATTTAAGAAAAGAAATTCTCTGCCATTTGCTTAGAAGATTTAAAAAAAGAAAAAAATATATATAATTCTACATTTTGTTTGGTTATAATAGAAAATACATGAAAAAAGAAAGTGAATGCAATCATACAGAAAAGTGAAAGAAAAGGGAAAAAAAATTATGTGTTTGTTTAGATAGATAGAGTCCTATAAAATAATAGAACTATTTTGTTAGATAGGCTAACAATTTTTTACAAAATATATATGAAATTTTATTTTTTCTCACAAATTTATTTTGTTTCCTTTTTACTCATATTTCTCCCCACAACTATCCATTATGCAATGTTTATTTTTCCCAAATAATTTTTGTATAAAATTTTTCATCTATTCATTTCTTTTTCTTTTTTTCAATTCACTTCCTACTATTTTTATTTTCTATCATTGGTTTCTTTCCAAACAAATGAAACCTAAATATAACTTAAAATCCTATCAATTCTTATCCTTTTCTTTCTGTTTTCCTTTTCATTTTTATTTCGTTCATCAAATCTAAACAAACACTGCCTTGTTGTTTGTTTAGCACATGAGCGCTTCCAATGTCATTTGTTCAAAAGAAGATTAATCTCTCTCAAATGAAGATTAATCTCTCTCTCTCTCTCTCTCTCTCTCTCTCTCTGAGCCTAGCTTTTCTCTGTATATTCTGTGTATGTATATATATATGTATATATTAGGGCTTTTGAAATTGAAAAAATGCAGAGACTACGGAGAATGAGAGAGAGATAGAGATGTGAAAGAGATTTTGGAAATCATCAAAATAAGTAAGAATAAAAAATTGTGAAATTATATTTTCGAATAAATAAGTATGACACAGTTACATCATCTGTACAAGTTTGATTTACAAAAACTATAACAAAAACTATAAATAAAAAAAACTATACACTCCATATCACACCCGCTAATGCCCTAACCTGCCCCTTGTCCCACAACCCCGACCGTGGACCTCCCTCCTCGGTCTTCTGGGGTAGACTCTCTGAATATCTGGCTCCCCCAATTGTAAATGCGTATCCAATGGCACATCCTTGCCTGCATGTGGCCCTCCACTGACTGCCTGTGGAGCCTGTGGGTGTGACCCCCCATCTCCTGCATGTGCTGCCCCTGATCCTGTCTCTGGCCGAAGATCGGATACTGCTGTGAGCTGTGAAACTCCCTCATCTGGTGCAACTGTATCACGATCTGCAGCTGGACCTCGACCTCTGCCTTTGCTCGCACCCCGACCTCGGCCGCTACGTCCGCCACGACCATAACCTTGGCCTCTTCCTCGCGCTCTGGGGGGGCTCAATATGGGCCTCATCCTCAACTTGGGAGATGTCAGTGAGAACTGCATCATGTGTACTCATGGTCGTGGTCGAACTAGTCCCCACAAAAGCAGGTGGTAACTGGGTGGGTGAGGTAACAACGTCATGCATGTATCGGGGCGGTGTCCAATCAGGGTCAGCATACTAGGTAGGATGTACGTGTGGGGAATCTGGAGAAATGTATGGGGCACCATGCAGTGGGTGACTAAAGTCCGAGGACCTACTGTGGCTGGCGCTGAAGTGGAAGGCACTGACGTGGACGGGACTGATATGTCTGGAGCAGCTGCTGCACTGTGTACACCGTAGTGGCTAAAATGCAGACGATCTACTTGATAGGCATGTTGGATCCCCTCGTACAATAACTCTCGGATCTCTGCAACGGCCTGCAAGGCATGCTGTCCATCACGTCTGAAAAGGGCGTCCTCAGCCAAGTGATATGACCTCCCAGCTCGAACCACCTGAACAAAAATTCAGACGTATTAGGCTACAATTGACTGAAAGTAAATCAATTATGATCTTAACAATTATCTGAGACATACTATGATACTCACCAATGTCCTGAGAGAAGGCCCAACTCCCTGATATCCGGACTCAGACAGGTGGCTCGGATTACCGACTAGTAGGTGTGTATGTCGCCGATACCACAACATGTGCGGGTCGGAAGAGGGGAGCACCTCATCGCTCCAGTCAGCCTGTACAATACTATTGCAATGGGCATCCCACAGCTGTATCTATCGCATATGAAATAGACTCCAGTCAGAGCTAGCTCGGCCACGTCTATCAGTCGTATGCAACCGCCACTCGGTGTCACACCGATCCGGCACGGACTGGACCCGACCAAACTGTCGGAGGACATGATGAGAGATGCCACTCAACCATATCAAAACAAATGAGTGGCACTCTCGCCATCCATATCTCCTCACCTAGTCGGCAATAGTCTGGGAGCGTACTGAGGACCCCAGCATAAGGCAGCTAGATAAACTACAATAACGACAGGTATATTAAAAATCGCTCATGAACATATACAATGAACAAGACAACTAAAATTTAGGTATTTAAATTTCATACCTCGCCCTCTATCATCCGGTCAAGCTGGTCTCTATACACGACGACTATGTGGGTCGATACGATCTCGTGGCCCATGTCAACCCTCCACCGGCTACCTCGAGGTCCGGCTGGCAACTGCATGTCTCCCTAGCCGATGGGAAGCTCACTAGGAGCAACCACTTGCCGCCTAGACGGGGCAATGCGAATCAATCTCTTCCACGCCCAAATCTGCAATAGTTTGAACGCAATTACAATACTGATATATGCCATACAATATGAATTGACATGTAATAAAATTCTTACTAACCTGTAGCAAGACAAGGGGTCCTCCGATCTCCTTCGCACCCACCTGAGCTGCTCGACATAGCATCCTATACAAGCATGCCAAAACCGTGCCACCCTAGCTTTACTGGCCGATCGCGTCAATGTCTCTCAACAATGGCAAATACATCAGCTTAAGCAGGTTCTATGACTTATCAGGGAGAAGTACCCCCTTCAATAAGCCACAGAATATATGCTCAGGCATGCTGCTGTACTAACTCATCTGGAGCCTGATTTGCAAGAGGACCAAACTGCTCGGCCAGCCACCTCACCCTCAGTCTACCTGCCTGTAAGTCTGCAGGTGTAGGTGCTAGTCCCAATAGCTCAGCACATAGGGCTATCCACTGCTCCCTCGTCAATGATGGGTCAACTCCAGTAACTGCTCACCCATCAATCCGTAGACCATATAGGACAGATACGTCCTGCAATGTGACGGTGGCCTCCCCGGTCGGGAAATGAAATGTATGAGTCTCTGTGCGTCACCTCTCGATGAGAGTAGTGATGAGTGGGTGGTCTAGTCTAATATGGCCTATACGATAGACACCATAGAATCACACGCGTAGTATATACTGCAAGACTCTATGGTCCAATAGATGCTCCCACAGGCCGGAATCTCCCCGCCGGCATGTCAACACGGTGCGTGCCTCGTCCTGCATAACAGAATGACTAGTTTAAATTATAGCATTATCACATAATATAAAACAAAATGCAGGGTATTTTCATTGTAAGCGTAAAGTCCAACAAACGTTATTGCATACCGGATTCGCCCATATATTGTCAGCCCGATGTGGATGACTGAAAAGTGGGACCTCATCAGGTAGTTGTGCCATGAAGCCTGTACAAGTGAAATAATAGATCATAACAATAAAAGTCTCATTTAATCATAATAGGAAAACTGTAATTATTCCATAAATTACGATTTGTAAAAGAAAAGTATGCTCAACTATTTACAAATTTATATTTGTGTGACACCATATATGGAAGCAATTCACTAAAATGTAATTAATTTTTATTTTAAAAAACTCTATTGGTGAGCATGTAATTTAACTATAACAATTAAACTCTAATTATTCCATACATGACGACTTGAAAAACAAATGTGGTCGATTATTTTAAAATTATCAATTTGTGTGCCACTAACATAGAAGCAATTCACTAAAATCTAAAATTATCAATTTATGTGCCATTAAATATGATAAGCAATTCAATAGAACATACCGTTATCTATACTATAACTAATATAGAAATCTTTTACAAAATAATTTTAGGGTCTCAGTTACATAAGCTTAATAATGACCAGTAACATGTGGATAGTTTTCCTATATAAATATTTGCGCAAAAAATTGAATGAGAATTTTTTTTTTCAATAATAGGTTGCTGATTACATTTATGGCATATTTGACAAAACTTAATTATTGATTTTGTGATAGTAAAAGTTCCAATAAAGTATAAAATTTGTAAATTACGTAGATCTGATTCATAAATTGTAAATGTAAAAAATGCTTGCAGCATTTGAAAATATTAAATGTATTCATAAATAATAAATTTTTAAATGGTAGAAGAACTATGTGATTTTCACTAAAATTTTATAATAGACATTTTCAATCAAGTAGACAATAAAAAACTTAGGCCTATGTGGTATAGTTAAATGTTTTTGCATACATATTTAGTTTAATTTATTTGTTTAGTATGTTAGTTGTAAATTTTTTCAAGGAAATCAAACAATTACAATATATAAAGAATTAAAAATTAGAAATGATCTATTACAAATAAAAAATGATCTATTTAAATGTACGACCCCATTTACAAATAAAGAATTAAAAAATAAAGAATTAAATAATCTATTACAAATAAAGAATTAAAAAATGATCTATTACAATATGTAAGTATTACATAGTCTTCATCGACCAAGTCACGCCGGACATGTTCGCCTGTCATGACCTGTCTGCTGGCACTCACTGCAACGAGCGGTCAAATGCCTATCTGATATATCCATCTCATTCGGAATACGAGATATAGATGTACAACCCCGTTTTACTTCTCGCAGACGAAGTACATTAGGCATTAAGGTCCACTGCGGATCATCCCAATAATCTTGATGCGATATTGGATTGAATTTAGTTTCCCAAACCCTCATGTATACAGGAAGCCTATATACTAGATCAACGTACTCGAATGAATTGTCACCGCATTCAGACATTACAGCGAGCATATGGGA
Organism: Camellia granthamiana; assembly: GCA_036172215.1. Lineage (NCBI taxonomy): Eukaryota > Viridiplantae > Streptophyta > Magnoliopsida > Ericales > Theaceae > Camellia > Camellia granthamiana. The sequence continues at coordinate 93,798,399 of CM069908.1, read as the reverse complement.
ACATGGATAGTGTCTTATCTCATATTTCCCACAACTGCACATGGGTTGATTCATCCGCACAATTTGTGTATTGCGACCTCGTCCATGGCGAAAAAATGTTTGCACCTCAAATACGCGGTGGGGCCTATCAGACAATATTGATACAAACTAATCAAGTTCATGTTTTTAGGTGTACTTAACTTCACAACATAATAAGAACAATTTAGTTTACATTACAAACTAACATGTAATACGATATCAACTTGAAAGTATTTCCCCTTGCGATGCCATCCTCAATAGTTTTTTACATCTCTCTAGGGTATTGAAACTCATTTCGTACATCTATTTCTGCTTGGGCTCCCATCTCGTCAAAATATTTTACGAGCCGCCGAAATGTAAATTCAACCATAGCTGAGATAGGTAAGTTCTTTGCACATTTCAAGACACTATTGAAGCACTCTGCATCATTGCTGGTTAATACCCCCCACCGATATTCACCATCATACGCAAGGGCCCACTCCACAGGATTCATCTTGTGAACCCAATCGATGGCATCTTGGTTGATAGCCTTTATCTGTTCTAAGTAACCATTACACTTTCGTCGTTGATGAGCACTTCCTACTTTCCATAGAAGTTGTTTCAGCTCCTTATTTTTGAACCTAGTGTTAAAGTTACTACAAATATGTCGAAGGTAGTACCAATGATATCCAACAAATTGGAGCGAAGGATTCAGCCAATGCCGCCTCACAGCAGCTAAAATACTCTCAGCTCGATCAGATATCAAAGTCACTCCCTGCCGGTCCATGACAATATGTTCCTTGATATTTGAAATGAAGAACGACCAAGACTCCAAACTCTCCCTGTCGACAACAGTGAATGCAAGCGGTAATACTTTGCCATTGGCAGTGACAATCGTTGTTACAAGCAACACACCAGTGTATTTCCCGTATAAGAATGTACTATCTATGGTTATAACAGGCCTACAATATCGGAATCCATCGATGACGGGTTTGAAAGACCAGAAAACAAAGTGGAAGACGGGTATAATGGTTGTACCTCCAGTATATCTATGCTTCCATTGCACGATGGTGCCAGGATTAGATGTTTGTAATGCATGCATGAATTTAGGCAACAGCCTATATGATTCATCCTAATCCCCGAATACCATTCTAATTGCATTTGCCCTTGCATGCCACATCTTCTTGTATGATATACTATAGTTCATGGTCTTTTTGATATCTTCGATGACATTCTTAATTGGCATATCAGTTTCATTCTGCATACGACAATACCTATGAGTCAGATTATTTTGGTGTGAACACTATAAACAAACAAATATGTATATATATGTAAACATTTATTTTGTATACTCACCGTAACTTGTCCCAAAAGATGAGAAGCAATGTAGCTGGAGCTAATATTAGTGTAGTCTCTGTTCATTCGTGGGTATAAACAATGGTGAGGACCCCTATACTGCTTTATTTCAAAAAGAACATGTTTTCTACTAAGAGATGCACGTAACCACCATCTGCAATCGTGCTTGCAAGCACACACCCAAACGTCTCGCTTGGAGGTTACGACTTTATACTCTCGATTATTTGTTGCATGGTACAATTTCATAGCATGTATGAGTTGCTTCTTATCAACGAAAACTATCCCTTTGTCCAACTCTGGATTTTCAGCGTTCCAGATTCGGTTACGAGGAACGACATCGTGGTTACTAATGTCAAAATCACCACCCATGTGAATGTTTTCATAGAAAGGGATTTCAGGTCTAGGTGGAATGGGGGCATTGTCAAGGTCAACGGGAGCGTCGACATCATCTTTTTCATCATCATAATCTGATCCGCCCAATAAATTTTTTCATCACACATTTCATTCTCATCATTCTCTAGGGCGACATCAGGACCGTACATGTCACTATCAGCAAACTGCACATAATTCACCGTTTCAGCCATATTACCAGCAACTTCAACTGGAGTGGTATGATGGCTGTAGGTGGGCACATCTTCTGTGTTATTGTGAAATTCAGTCTCATATCCACCACGTGAACTTGATTCTACACCATGACCCTCAAATGTCTGTTGTGTGTAGCCCACTGCATAACATTCATCTGATTCATACATAGGAGACTGAAACGCTGTCGTGTCAATCCCATGTGTCAGCAATATAGTGAACAGACGAGAATCCATCTGTGTCATATTCGGGACATTGTGTACAACCTCTTTATCAATGTACACTTCCAAACAATTTGGTGGTTGGAAACTTCCACCGATACTTAATACGGTGTTCAACGCCTCATCGTCATTGATCGGTAATATCTTGTATTTGCTGGTTGCTTGCCACTGGCGATAAGGATATCTACATTTGAAGATCAATCGGACAGTTTTCCCGTAACTTGCCACCTTGGACATAAACATCTCCTCCAAATTGCTAAGCGTGGTGCCAAGTTGCACCCCATATATTCCTTTCGGCTCAGCATCATATGACACACCTTCATCGGGATCCCGAATTATGTTTCTCCCCCAGTAGAAGATAATTGGAACAGTTGCCATATACTTGCTTCAATGAAACAATAAACATTAAAATATCAACAATATACATATATCGAATTTTACTTCTAAAATAATTATATGAATTTTTAATCATTCAATTACAATTACTTGTAAGGCAATAACTTTATTTAAGTAATCAGCAATTGTAATCCAACAATCATTATTTATTTTTTAATTAAAATATGAGTTAAAATAAACCTTATGTTTTGGATTTTTTAGCTTTTTAAGAAAACAGCTTACAACACAAAGAATGTTGGTTTGTTTGGACATAACCGTCTATGAAACTCCTGTATTCTGCTTTTTCCATTATTTATTACGATTAACATCATGCTCTTGTGCACGGTAAATGTAAATTTTTCTTTTTCCATGTTTCTTCTTCTTTGTTTTGATAATATTTTAGTGTTGATTTGATTTTTGTAAATTAACCTGCTTTTATTTTTGTGTTCGTTATTTGAATTTGTTTAGGCGGACACTCGGTGAAAGGAAGTTGTGGGAGTCAAAAGACAATTTATATTTTCCTATAAGTGACATTTATATCATAAGTGACATTTTCCTATAAAAATCAGCCCTCTCATTTTTGTCAATTTATATTTTCCAGGGTAAAAGGAACGGTAGAGGTGAAACATTACTTCAATTTATATTTTGTCACATTTTTATTTGTGTCTCAATTTGTTTATTACTGTTTATTTTCTCATTTTTTCTCATTTATTTTTATTCGTATAAAACAACAGCTGAGATTTCATCTCTACGTGGAGTTTTTTTTTACTTACTATGTGGAGACTCTTATCTTTTCTGCGTGAAGGTTCTTTGTTGTCATTGCTCTCTTGTCTTAATTCATAAAAAATATCAAAATAACTATACTTCTTGTCTTAATTCTTTGTTGTCGTTGGTCTTTTTTTTTCTCATTCTTTTTGAGGTTGGATATGCTTTGTTCATATGATCCTTTTTGGAATTCATACACATGTATAGATGTCCTATACAAAAATGTTTATTGAATTTGAAACAAAAAAAAAAATTTTTGAATCACATAGCAGTAATAACTTCAGATTTTGAATAAGTCTAAGAATAGAAAAATGGTTATAGAACTGTACACAAAATGTATATAGATGGATAAATTTTTTCAAAATAGTAACAAACTCTATAAAATTTTATGCGTATATATGTATTTGTATTCAATTTTATGATCAATTTTGTTTGTTTATAACAAAACTACAAGATTTTTAGCTAGTGACCCATTTTGATTTACAAGATCTATAAAGGGATAATTCCAAAGATTACAGTCATGGCAGAATTTAGAGGAAGATCAAATATATGCATGCGCATTATTCAGTATCCATAGACGGTGTGTTTGGTTTGTGTTTGTAAAGTAGTTTTTGAGATAAAAAGTATGAAAACTTATTTGGTTTGCCTTTTTTCAGAAATGTTTGTGGAAAATTGTTTTGGGGAGAGAGTTTTACAAAAAGTGATTGATTTGATGTGTATAAGAGAGAAAGTTATTTTGGAAAGTAGGTAATCAAACAAAATTTTGAGATTTTTTTTTAAAAAAAAATTGTTTGGTTTGATTACTCTTGAAAATTTGTTTGTAGAGAAATTTTTCCAAAATTTTTTATGAAAAACAAACCAAACAAGCCCATTATTTCTATGATTTGAATCCATAACACTCGAATTATAATAGATTTATTTTATTTTATATTATTATCAGCATAATAAAACAACCTTACCATTGCGGCAAGGGCCTCCCTCCCTCAATATGATCAATTTTTAAAAGGCATTCACTCCAAATAAATAAATAAATAAATAAATAATAATGACTCTACACAACCGTTAATTTAGGCAATGATTTAATTGTATGCATGTAAGTGGGACCAATTTAAAAAACACTTATTTTGTTATCTTTTCATAAATCTTGATCTATTTTTTAGTATTTTGGTAAAGTAGACAGATATATCACACATTTAAAAAACACTTCATTCTATCAAGTATTCTTTTTATTCAGTGATGGTGGACAAAATTGGACAAGTCATACAAACATCTTAAATCATAGTGTAAGTTTTGTATGAAATTATTATTTTTTTCATTGAGTTGAAATAACTCGATTGATTTGGACAATATAAAATAGAGGTTTCAAACATTGTTCTTAATTTTTTAAAACTGGTGATCCAATTCTTCAGATTTATGGACAATTAAAGATAAGTTAATTTGATTTGCTCAAACTTGTGCCATTAGGGACCTTAATGACAAAGTTATTTCCTATGTGAAATGGAAACCCTCGTCCACTTTTTAGAGGTCATAGAGGCTTTGTTATGAAATTCAAACAAAAAGCTCATTTTGGCTTGTTCTGATAAGTAAGAAAAAAATCTAATTTATTTACTCTTTTTTTTTTCTTAAACATAAAAATAAAAATAAAAAATAGAGAGATAATATAATCAAAATAAACCAATAAATTAATTTTTTTCATGTTCTCAAAAGAGATTTGTGCCTTGGCTTATGGGCTTATGTTGATGGTTAAATCTATGTAGTAAATTTTGGATAGTTATCCATGTCAATCTATTGGGCCATCCGTAGCAATTATTTGGTATTATGAAATACAGGCTTACCCATCAAAGTGCCATTTTTTTTTTCCTTCTTACCTAGAAAATTTCTATGGACTATTAATTAGAATGTTTTAAGACTCTTTTGATGCATATATTATAACTAGTGTATGCCCGTGCCTTCAATTAATAATGACTTCTAATTATATAAATTAAAATAAAATTATTAAAACATAATGTTAAGATTTTCCTTTTCAATGGTGGTGGATAGTCGCGAAGCGGAAGTAGCGATGAGTCTCTTCGTTCAATACCCATTTGAAAAACTTTTTCAAATTTTCTTAAGTTTTGTGAGGAAATTTTAATTTCTACTATAATGCTATTATATGTATTACAAATTCAGCTCATTAAATTTTTATTAAAAAATTATAAAATTAAATGTTAGTACTTTATGATGAAATGTCTTCAAATTATTCTAATATCAAAGTTAATATTTTTTATAAAAATTATTAATTTTATTGAATGTATATTAAAAATAATACATGATATAGCGGTTTCGTTTGAATTTTTAAATTATTTTTTGATTTTTTTGAAAAAATATAAATAAATTTGACAAAAATAAATTATTTGGTTTGATTTTCCAAATGGTTGTGGAAGAATGTGGCACCTCTCAAAATTCAGTTTTTTTTGTTGGTTAGCTTGGAGGGGCAGAGTGAAAACATCAATTTTCTACATAGAATTTGGATAAATGCTAGCACTTTGTCTCTCTTTTGCAGGAAGGAAATTGAAACTGTCAACCATGTACTTTTACATTGTCCACTGGTATGGAGAGTATGGTTTGGATTTTTGAATTGGTGGGAATTGTGTTAGGTATGAGCATCCCCATCTATCCCCCTAAATTATTTCCTTATCTATTTTATGTAGTTGGAGTTCCCTTATATCACCTCACCAGCTCCCTTATATCATATCCTAAACTAATATTTGCTATTTTTCTATTTTTATTATTGTTATTATTATTTTGCTTTGTTTTGTTTAGGGACTACAGTACACATTTATAATTTTTATTTCTTTTAAATTTATTATTAAAAATAATATTTTAATAGAATAGAAAAAAAAAATTAGGAATTTGTTAATAGAATAGAGAAAGAATAGAGAATTTGTTAAGAAAAATAGATGAAAAAGAGGTTTCTAAAATAGAGAATAATTTTTTTAATAATATTTTAAAGTAAAATTTAAGTAGTCTAATAGAGATGATCTAATACCTGGATGATGTTGAAGTAATGTTACAATGGGGAGCAGGTGTTAATTTAAAGAAGAAACTGAGTATTGTTCCAAATTGTGCCATTAATATTACTGTGTTCAATATTGAAATTGAGGAATGATATTGTGTTTATAATGGGGGTCATCCTAATTATGCTGACTTGGCCTAGGTAGATAGCTCCGCGTAGCTCATAGTGCCTTCGATAACATTGTGCCTGGCCTGTCTAAGAGCTCGGCCCAAGTCTGTGAACATTTTGGACAAAGTTCGTGTGGAACTCAACCCGGTCTAAAGAGGTCGGTGTGATTATGTTAAGTTTGTAAGATATTATCTTAAGAGATGTGAGTGTAATTTATCCGATATGTTTTGATTTACGAATAGAAATATATAATTTATAAAATATATCTAAAACAACAATTATAATATGTATAAGAAATGTATCAAACTCTAAGATTGGTTACTTAATTAGTCATTTTATACCTTTTGTTTTATTTAGTCATTGAAATGAGATAGAATGACATAAAAATGGTCATTTTTTAGTCTCCCATCTAGAATCATTATTCCCTTATAATAATAAATGATTATTCCATTTATAATAAATTTTTGTCTTAATAAATCATTAAGACAAATAATAATTTTTAATGATATTAAAAATATATTTCAATTACCAATTCTCATAAACTAGAAACATCAGCGGTTATATGAATTTCATAATATGAATTTTAATTCTCAATTCTTAATTCTTAATTATATGAATTTCATAATATGACATTACCAATTCTCAATTATATGAATTTCAATTCTCATAATTTTATTCTTAATTAAAAAAAATTCCTTTTATTAACAAGCAAAAAATAAAATTTCTAATTCAACAAATATAGGTTGGTTTATTTACAATTCAAAATTCCAAACCCTAATTTCAAAAAATATAGACAGGATTCACAATGCAAAAAATATAGACACGATTCAAAATTCAAAACCCTAATTTCTGAAACCCTAATCCTAATTTATGATTTCACAATTCAAAACCCTAACCCTAATTTATGATTTCACATTCAATTGAAAACCCTAGAAAATTTTCACAATTCAAAACCACAACATTTTACCAATTCAAAACCACACATTCACATTTTCACAAACACAATAAACACATAAAATTCAAATGAGATAGAGAGAGACAGATGCCATACTAGCGAGAGAGAGCAACCCACGGACAGAGATAGAGCAGAAAGAGAGAGTGAGAGCAAAGAGAGAGTCTGAGAGTAGAGGGAGAGCAAGAGCGAGAGTTTGAGAGCAGAGCAGAGGGGAGAGCGAGAGCGAGAGCGAGAGTCGAAAAAAACGTAAGTGTAAAAAACGTGATCGCAAATGAGGGGGCTTGGGGGGTTTTATATAAGTTGTAAAAGCGTGGTTACGAACCACGCTTTCATTTAAGCACGAATATTACATTGTTAAAAGTGTGGTTGCAGTCCACGCTTCCTGTTTTCAACAGTGAAAGCGTGATTGTGAATCATGTTTTCTTAAGAAAACAAATATGCAAAGTGAAAGCTTGGTTTGGAACCACATTTTCTTCAGAAAACAATAAGCACAGTAAAAGCGTGATTTGAAACCACGTTTTCCGAAGAAAACAAATTTTGCTTAAAAGCGTGCTTTCTAACCACGTTTTATGTATAAATGAAATTCCCTTAAAAGCGTGGTTTGTAACCATGTTTTCTTAATTAAAAGCGTGGTTTGTAACCACGCTTTTACTATTTCACAAATTTTCCGCGGGAGGGTCCTAGAAACAGTGAAAGCGTGGTTTGTAATAGCGCTTTAGCCTAATTTGGGAATTCCGTCCAAACTAGGCCTAGTTTGGGAATTAAGTTGCTAATTTGGCTTAATTTGGGAAAAGCCTCTACTTCTCAACATGGGGCAGATCATTGTCAATTTCGAGGATATTCGAAATGCAGAGAGATCAACCCCTTCCTCCTGTCAAGTCAACCCAGCTATGTAATCATCCTCATCACTCTCTGTCTCGGTGGAGCTCATCACAGACTCCATCGTTTTTCCAGATCTACTCATCTGATTCAATTTGCTACTACCCCATGCACACAGAAAGGTATCTAATCCTCACCGCCTCGATTATCATATAAAATAAAATAAACACAAAGAAAAAAAAAGAAAAGATATGAGCCCTTTTGTGATGGGTTTGTTTTGGGTGTTGTGCTTAGAGTCCGGATCCTCAACCGCACAAGCCTGTCGCCATCCCTGCGGCACCCCCAAAACGACGTCGTTTTAAACCAGAGAAAAACCAGAGGAGGAGAAGAAAGAAAGGAAGAAGGGAGAAGAAAATGGGAGAAGAAGGAAGGCAGATTCGAGCAAACCACCGTCAACTAGGCTGACGTCATATAAGTCTTATTCGGCGCCAAGGGTGATTTTAGCTAGGGTGGCGGGAGGGGAGCCGCCGAGGCCGTTGCAGAAGAGGGCGTCGCCGTAGTGGCCGGTGGCGCAGTGGCCTCGGAAGGTGGCGAGGTCGAAGGAGCAGCCATGGCGGCCCCAGATCCAGCCGGACTAGGCAAACAGAGTCTCCGAACAAAGATTCCTCTATCTTGGGGTGGACAATGGAAAGGAATTTCTTGGAGCAGAACTTGCCGAAGTGGCAAGTGGGTAAGATTCCGAGGAGCTCGATTGGGCCCATGGCTTTCATGTCTCGTTACTGGGTGAAGCACTTGCGGCGGAACTGGTCTGGGCGGAGGAGAGAGGAGAGGCTACCGTCCATGTAGAAGGTCTTGTGGTCGAATCCTTGGAAGATTTTGCGCTTGATTTGGGTTTGTGTAAAGAGTTAGGGTGGGTTTGATTTTGGCCCCCCTCCGTCCTCTCTCTCTTCTTCCCCTCTGGTTTTTGTTTTGCTCCTTTTTTTTTCTTTTTTCTTTTTTTTTAAATTGAAATTTCCCCCAAAACGACGTTGTTTTGGGGGTGCCGCAAGGATGGCGGCAGGCTTGTGCCGAGGATCTGAATTCGTTGTGCTTATTCAAGATTTCATTATTATAAAGCTCAGTTGGTGACCCCCTTTCACACCCATGTTTCCCACTACCCACATACCCACCACACTTTTTTAATATTTCCACCTTTTCCTTTTGTTTTTATTTTTATTTATTTTTATGTTTTTTATTCATCACCCACCTAGGCATGTCTCTTATGAGTGCTTATTTTATTTTATTTTATTTTTTATCTCTTCTTTTTGAACATTACAACACCGCACCAGCACATTAGTTTTCCATAATCAAGTACTGATATCACTCTATTTTCCAGTTCAGCTTTCACCCACCAAAACAAAAATAAAATAAAATACAACAACAAACACCACACACCTAGCAAAAAAAAAAAAAAAAAACAACAAAAAACAAAATTTGATCCATTGACGGCCGTGCGTTGACCTCACTTCCTCGACTCTCCCGCCGATCTCTTCCTCTTGCCTCCGTCTTGGGCGACTCTTGACGGCCCTGCTTTCGTGCTTCCCAAGCCGCCAAGCGAGTTGACTCCCCGCTGCTCATCAGAAGCAGAGTACGGCGGCACTCCGAATCGGATCATAATGGTGGCCTTCCATTTCAGCTCTTTGTTCTCCGCCTTTAGCGCACAAATCTCTGGTCGCGCATTCTTGTACATGCGCTGCAGCAGAAAGAGTGGGGCATTTAACTGCTGCACCTCATTTGTCCTATTCTGCACCCGGTGAGACAAGTTAGTGATCGCAGTCATGGTCTCCACACAGGACTTTAGCGTATAGTGGTTGGCCTCAATTATTTGCTCAACTGACAGTATAGAAAAGTTCAGAGGAGTAAAAGCAAGGGCATGGGCACTCTGTCCAGGGGCGCTTATCGGTTCATTCAGGTCTGGAAAGAGGGTGAGCGAACCACAGGAAGAAGAGGCCATATCAGAGGTGTAAACAGAAAGGGATTCCAGAGTATTTTAGAGGATGCAAAGAAACGGGTTTCAGAGGATGCAAAGAAAAAGGATTGCAGAATGGTTTGTAGCTTTGTTTTGCTCTGCCCTGTAACCAACCTCAGCCTCGGTTTAAAAAGAGAGCGAAGAGACGAAGACAACAAAGAGTGAGAGCCGAGGCAGACACGACGCTCTATCGGTCACGCTCTGTCAATCACGTGAATCGTGCGACGCTCGACGCCACAGTGTCCAGCGTGACTTTTGAAGGCTTGGGCACGACTTTCTATAAAGGCGAGACATATATATATATATGTGTGTGTGTATATATCTTTGGGCAACCTATATACACGACCATACAGTGTATTCTACAACGGTTTGACACGACCACACAGTGTATTCTACAACAGTCCGACACGACCACACAGTGTCTTCTACAACGGTCCGACACGGCCACACAGTGTCTTCTACAATGGTCTGACACGACCACATAATGTCTTCTACAACGGTCTGACACAACCACACAGTGTCTTCTACAACGGTTCGACACAACCACACGGTGTCTTTTACAACGGTCTGACACGACTATACAATGTCTCCTATTTGATTTTTTAGTTTATTTTCTTGTTTTGTTACTATCTCCAAACTTAAATTGGTTGATATTTATCCTCCTTGAGTTTGAGGGGGGTTGTTAATGTATATAATATGTTAGTGTTGATGTTAAGTGGTGCTTTAATAATTAGGTTAGTATGCTTTAATAATTATGTTTTCTCTTTCGGCTCTCTTGGCTCCTTTGTACACTGTCCCCTCTATAAAAGGAGAGTCATCTTCACACTATAATATACACTTAACATCAATTAATACACAATATATTTCTCTCTCTTTCTCTATTCAACAAATTAACAGCATCAATGAAGAAAAAGTCAACCAACCCTTTTGTATTAAACTTTTGGGAAGACTAAATAAGTGCACTTTTTTGTTTTTTTTGACTAAAAAATTGAGGTTGAAAATATGGATGTTTGGGTTAACTTTTTGACTTTTTATAGAAAAATGTGTAATAAAAAATTGTGAAAATTGGTTTTTAGAGGAAAATTTGAATTGGGAGTTGTGCAGCCGTAATTGTTGACTTTTGGTAAATAATGTTAACTTTTTAACTTTTTGAGTAACTTTTTAGCTTTTTGGATTATTTGGGAGTACCCAAACAAGGCCTTAAAGATATTTTGAAATTGTAATCTAATAGTCAAACGTTTACGTTGTTTTCTTTTGGGAAATTATGGGCCCTTTTGTTCTTTGATGGCCATATTTAAACTTGTAAGCCCATGAGGCAATTGTTTTGTTTTCTCTAACTTATTGAACTGTGAATAGTTAATATGTAATTTGTAACTCTGAAATTATAGTTCAATGAGAAAGGGAAAAGTTGGGATTCATTGTAAATATGAGTTTATTATTATATGCACATCCTTTCTGTGCTGGATAGTTTATAGTTTCAGATTTAGGGGTGTTACGTTGAAGTGATGGTCGTTCTACACTGCCTTGAACCAAAGTGCTATCCTTACTTTTATTCGATCTCCTAATCCAGCCACATTTGGGGTAGATGCCCTGAAAATACACTCATTGCAGTGTTTCCACACTGACAACAACACAGTAATAGGTAATGCTTTCCACATCATTCTTTCCTTCTTACTACATCTCACCCCTGCCCCCCAATTGAGAAGTGTCTCCACTGTGTCTGGTAATGCACCTTGAACATCCCACCACTTTAACATCTCAGCCCACACTCTCCAAACAACTGGGTAGTACAACAAAGTGACTCACTGTTAGATTTGCGCATAGGGTTGATGCATTGGCATTTAGAACGCCAATTCTTAGGAGAAAATCAGATATCTTCAATCTGCCCTTCCATGCTAGCTAACCCAAGAACTGCACTCTAGGAGGGATGCACTTCACCCACGCTAGTTTACTGGTTGTAAGAAGGGTGCCATAGCCAGCTGCAAGATAATTATACACGGATGACATTGTGAAAATACCTGATTTTGATGCTTCCCAAATCAATTTATTTTCAGTGTCTGATCTGATTGCAGAGAGGGCTGAAATTCTAGTAACCTCCAGTCTTTCCCAATCATACAACTCCCTTTTGAACTGAAACATCCACTATCCTGCTGCCTCCTTCCTTACCAAATAGTACACTTTTATGATAGTTAATCTTCAAACCTGATAGCACTTCAAAACATCTGAATATCCTTTTCAGATTATGAACCACCATTACATCAGCTTCACAAAATAGTACAAAGTCATCTGTAAACTGTAAGTGAGTGAGTAACACCCCAGCAGTACCAATCTCCACCCCTTTTATGTGCTAGAGGTCCAAGCACATTTCCAAAGACAGTACACAAGGAATGGGAATCAAGATCTATATTAGATGGGTCATTTAAATCAGTGGTGAGCAATCCAGTTTTTAACCTGTTAGAAGCAGACTTCTCAGAAGCAGAAATCAAGGCTGCTGTCAAAGATTGCAATGGGAATAAGGCACCGAGCGCGGATGGTTTTAATTTGGCATGTATCTAGAAATTGTGGAAGGTGATGAAGGGTGAAGTGATCAATTTCATGAAAGATTTCCACAGAAAAGGTAAGCTAGTTAAAGAGATTAATAGCTCTTTGATGATAATTGTGCCTTTATTACATGGTTGAGTTTTGGCACTATTAGCGAATGTGCAGTTGTATGTTGTTGCTTTAATTTCTTTATTTTTTATTTGATTTTGAAAAATCAAAACCAATTATTTTATGGGACAATTGCTGCACAATGGCAGAAAAAATTAATTACTCATTAAGGAAAAAGTTTATAATATTAATAATTAATACTTATAATATTTATCATTATTTTGTATTTTTTTTTTCTGACACCCACTGTGATGTAGTTTTTATTGTGTTTGGCTAGATGTATTATTCTTAACAATTTTAAATTGGCAAATGCTAAAAAATGTTCTATGACCATTGTTTAATATTGTAAAGTGTGTAAAATGTGTCTTACAAATATGCAAAAATATTCAAAAGTGTATTTAAAAAATATTCCATTTAAGGGAAAATTATTTATAAGTCCTATTAGGGAGACTTATGCTATATATGGTCCTACTAAAAAACTTATGTTCCCACAAGTTCTGTGGGAAGTTTGTTAACACATTTACCCTCAATATTAGTTGTTAATATCATAAATAATAGTAAAATCATATATAGAAAATTGAATGTTACCATAGATCATATCTATATAAACGTAACGTAACGTGACACCTACATAAACGTAACGTGACACCTATACGTAACGTGACACCTATGATCTATGGTAACATGTAATTTCCTAGGAAATTGCATGTTTATGTTACCATAGATCATATCTATATAAATGTAACGTAACATGACACCTATGATCTATGGCAACATTCAATTTCTTATAGAAAATTGAGTATTGCCATAGATCATATGTACATAAACGTAACGTGACACCTACATAAATGTAACGTGACACCTATGATCTATGGAAACATTCAATTTCCTATATAGAAAATTGAATGTTGCCATAGATCATATCTACATAAACATAACGTAACGTGACACCTACATAAACGTAACGTGACACCTATGATCTATAGCAACATTCAATAGGAAATTGAATGTTGCCATAGATCATATTTATATAAAACGTAACGTGACACCAACATAAATCAGCAACATTTTCACATTCAATTTAAAAAAATAAAAACTCATTAAGTTTACGAAACGTAACGTGACACGTTACGTTACGTTTATATAGGTGTCACCTTACGTTACGTTTATGTAAGTGTCACGTCACGTTACGTTTATATAGGATCTTGTTGAATACATTCCTATCTAAATAGGACTTGAGACTCTATAAGAAATTACACAGGACTTAGCCTACCATAAGTGTCTGAAAAATGACTTATAAATAAGTCTCCCTAAATTTAATGAAAAAAAATTCTTGTGTTTTTTATTTTTATTTTTTGGTTTTTTACTTGCGTTCTAAGAACACTTGTCAGCAAGACCCTTTTAAATTTATTTAAAGAAATATGTCCTTTTGATTCTTTACATTTTTAATGATATATATTTTAAACATTTTTTGTCCATTAAATATTTTATATAAGATCATGGGGTTAGAATTGTTTAATAATATCACCTTATTTGGTTTTGACTGATTTTCTGAAAATTAAATCTTTTATTTTTCTTTTTTTTTTAATATTTAAAGTAAATTTTTACTTTTTAAATACACTTAAAAAGTAAAATATTTGTGAAAAAAATTCAATAAATACACAATAATATGAAAATATATTGAAGTTTGGTATTTTTTTATATTTGATGGATTTTTTAAAGATTTTTTTTTCTATAAATATTATACTTTTTAAGTGTATTTAAATTAAATGTATCTAAAAAAAAATCTTAAATATTAAAATTTTTTTACTAAAAACAAAAAAATAAGGAAAATAAAAACTTAATTTTTTGAAAAGTGGGCCAAACCAAACAGGGATTGAGTTTTATTCTATATAATCTATACTATTTATATAAAGCAAAATATTAGGCTGTGTTTGGTTATACTTTCAAACTATAATTCCATCCCTACATTCCAATGTCATGTTTGGTTTGAGTTTTCAAAAGTTAATTCCAGCGCCCATTTGAAAACATGCTGAAATGTGTGTTTGGCAGATCTTTCTCGCTCTGTCACTCTATTTTTATGTGTGTGTGAGATGATAAATTCTAGGTATTTTGACTCTCTCCCCTTTCTCTCTCCCTCTTTCCAACCAACCCATAGTGTGGAATCAATATATGATGGTGTCTCAAAACTGGGTTTTTTTTTTTTATCAAATGCAGTTCTGAAACAAGGCAGATTGGGAGTTTTTTTTTTTTTTTTGAACGAAAAGAGTTATACAGAAGCCCTCATAAGAGAAAAGCATCAATCGTAACAATTTCAGAGAGAGCCATTGGAGGATTTGAAACCCAACTTACATGAAGGTCATTATATGGACACAGGCTTGTGCTACCCAATGGGTAGCCCTATTATTGGTTTTATTATTCCATCTCAACTGTAGGTAGGCAGATTGGGAGTTTGAATATGGAATTTGCTCTTTGAGTCTTCCGCCCGGTCAACCGACTGGTTGACCGGAACAATGGTGCTTCTTCTTTTTTTGTTTTTTTTTTTTTTTACAAAGGGCACTTATTATTTGGAAAAAAAAAAGGAATTTGTTTTTGATTTTTTTTAACAAAAAATAATATATATTTTTTTATATTTTAAAACAAAAATATTTTTAAAAAATAATTCGAATCAAATGTACAATAAATCATCAATTGAATATTTATTTTGAAAAAAAATTATTTCATTTGTAATATTTTCAATTAAAAAAATTGATTCATGTTATTTTTTTTGTTAATAATTAGTTTTTTAAATTGAATTTTAAAAAGAGTTTGGTTATAAATGTTGATCAGAATTTTTAATAGAGTTTTGAGTAGTTTGTTTGGTTATAAATATTTTAATTTTCGGAATATTTTTAATATTTTAAGTTTCTAAATATTTTTAATATTTTAATTTTCTAAATAATTTCAAAATATTTTTAATATTTTTAATGTTTATATAGGCCTAAAAAATGAATTGACAGAAAAATTAATTGACATAAAATAATTGACATAGAAGTTATTTGAAAAAAAAATTTATTCAAAAAAATTACTTAAAAATAATTAATTGAAAAAAAAAATCATTTTTTTATTTGAGTATTTTAAAAATAATTTGATTATGACTGTTGATAAAAAATACAGATATCAAGTTATGAGTTGTGTGTTTGATTATCAATTATATGTTGAATTAAGTTTTGAAAACTATTTTGAAAACTCATCACCAAACAAATTTTCTTATTTCACATGTCACATCAAACTTTCAAAACTTTATTCCACATACAATTCAAAACTCAATTTAACACTCTATTCAAAAGCCATAACTAAATAAATTTTCTACACTTAAATCATAATTCTACAACTTACAAACTCAAAATACAACGCATACTCTCAAATCATACTTACAAAACTTTACCAAACGCAACCTTACAGTTCTTTGAGAATGCATTTTCTCAATTTAAAAATAAAAATCATCAAAAAAATATTTATTATTGATTGATTGGTATTTTTACACACGAGTAATGACGTAATATTATCATGATAGTAGAAGTTATTTGGTGGCCGGGTAGTTGCGTAAAACACTGCTCAATTTGTTATTCAGATCGATTCATTTGTTAATCACGGATTAAATTTTAAAATTTATAATTCGTCTTTGAAATTATTCCACTATGCTATAATTAATATATATATATTTTTAACCTTTAATGAAATATCAAATTAAAAATGAGGGTGAGAAATTTAAAATGTGAAATTTGTTACAAATTAGTAGTTATATATATGAAAAAATATTAAAAGGCCTCATACTAAGAGAGTTAGTCCACTTATGTAGTAGAGTTATGATCTCTCACAGAGCGATGTGGGATAATGCACCCATAATATGCAATGTTTAAAAAAAAAATGTAATAAAAAAATATATTTACCAAATATAAACAAAAATTGAATACGACATGGTTGTTATTTGTTATACTACTTCCATATAAGTGTAGTCGCCAAATACTTGTTTTACCGACCAATAATTTTTTTAAAATTTTTTTTTATCGCAGAATATTTTCATCGACTAAAAACAATCTTTCAACTAAAATTTTGGTAGACAAAAATATATTAACCAACTTTCACTTCTTCATAGTCAAAGAGAACTGTATTAATAGTAAGTAAAAAAAGTACAACTCAACCAACAAAAAGAGACACTTTAAATACACCTAGATTCAAAAAAACTTGTTTTGACAAGAAGCAGCCTAACATCTAATAGAGCATCCAAAAAACTCAATAGGAAGAAGAATGTCTTTCAAACAAAATGCAGAAACTGATATTCAAAGTTACTGATCCTGTTTCAACTTTCTGATCGTATTCCATCATCAATTGTGAATCATGCATGCTTTTGTTGTGCAAGAGGAATGCCTCCGGCGACTCTTCATCATTAAATTTTGAAATTTTTTTATTTTTACCCTTATACTTTGCCTCTATGATCAATTATACCCCCAAACTTTGAATAATTTTAATTTCATTTTTAAAATTTTTGAAATCGTATCAATTTGGCCCCTACCTTCAGATTGAAAAGAAAAAACTTGTTAAAAAAATTACATTTTGAGTTCAAATTTTAAAAGAAAGATGCAGACTCACTTTCTCCTACCCAAAATCACAATTTTTCCTTAACTCTTCTACTTCTTCCTCTGGTAGCCTTCATTCCCCCACCCATTTCCCACTCTGGCCACCCCCTTTTCCATCATAGCAGCACCGTCATCATTGCAGCATCACCGTCACCCCCAACCACCGCCATCATCGCCGTCAGCATCCTCTTCTTCTTTTTCTTCTTCTTCATTCTCTTCTCTCAAAACCCTAACTCTAGATCTAAATCTACCATCATCACTGCCTACCACCACCGTCGGCTGCATCATTCATCTTCTTTCTCCTCCTCTTCTCTCCTTCTCTCGAAATCTTAAACAAGATATTAGAATTGTTAAAAGTTCTTTTGAGACATTCATCAAATAGGTAGTAGGCAACCTAATTGCAGAAAAGAAAAAAAATTAATTCCCATCCAAAAGGGTTTCATAATATCACACCCATCATCAAAATTGCATAATTTTTTCACAGATCCAGTAACTACCTATTGACACATTAACAAACCCATATTCCAGAAACACTTGATACAAATTCAAAAGCAGAGATTTTTATGACCTGAGAAGTGAACATCAATGGGGATAAAGCAATACCAGGGATAGGAGATGGTGACTGACCCATTAATTCACCATCACCATAAAGACAATAGCTTACTTGGGCACCACCGTGGGCATCAATGTTATCCTGCGCATCACCACCACTACTCTCATCCAACCCAAATGCACCATCTTCTCTGCCATTGACATTACCAATGAGTTGCATTTCACTGTTTTGACACCACAACCCACCAATATATTAGGGAGGATTGTAGAAAGAGAAACAAAAATTGAAGCAAAGGGTACAGTGGGAACAAGCTAGTTTTGGTCCTCTAATGGTGTTTAGGATTCTGGGTTGTCTAGGGTTTGGTTCTGGGAATCCAGTTTCAGAGATTTCTTGAGGAAGAAGATGATGGGTTTTCAGTAGCGATTTGATGTGTAGTGAGAGCAAAGGGCTTCTAGGTAGTGGTGGTGGTGGGGAAGATGACAGCGGATGAGGGAGTAGGAGGGTGGCGAAGGGATTTGAATAATTCAAGGAATGATGTGAGAGAGAGAATGAGAGAATGCGTTTGCCTCTTTCTTTTTAAATTTGGTGTCAAAATGTAATTTTTTAAAACTTTTTCTGCTTAAATCTGATGGGAGCTAAATTGACACGATTTTAAAATTTTCAAAAGTAAAATTAAAATTATTCAAACTCTAAGATATAAGTAATCATAAAAAAAAAAAAAAAATATAAGAGTAAAAATAAAATTTTCTCTTAATTTTTTTTCTCCTTTTGCAAAATCCATTTACTGCATTGCCTGACTAAACCACATAAAATTTTCAAATATGTACTACAATCAGCTCTTTCTATTTTTTTTTTCTCCAATTAAGTTGTACTCATACATTATAACAGCATACACAAACTCTTTTCTTTTAGGACTTTTCTTAAGTGTGCAATTGCACACCATGTGCCACTTACACAAAAAGTGTAAGTGTAAGGTGTAAGTATAAGTATAAGGTGTAAGTGTAAGGTGTAAGTGTAAGATGTAAGGTGTAAGTGGGTTGCATATGGTGTGCAACCTCAAAAAAGATGTAAGTGTAAGGTTTAATTTTTCACAAAAGGTGTAAGGTGTAAGGTGTAAGTTGCACACCATAACCAAACCCTTATTTTTAACAACATTTGATTTGAAAAGAATGTTGGTAACACTTCTCTAATAGTGCAGCAATATGTTTTTACCCTTTCAGCTTCATTTGATGGTTGAATATGGCTTCATTTGTATGTATAAAAAGTAAAGTAAAAACGCACCTTACTCCCTGCGATTTTAGGTTGTAGCACTCTATCTCATGTGGTTTGAATATATATAGATATCTTCTATGTGACTTTAGATTGATGTGCAATTATTAATTTTTTTATCCAAACAAACGGAAGGTGTGTGTCACGCTCCTAATGCGCATGTATGCCTCTAATTGATGTTTTTCCCAAAAATGATTTGTCCAAATGACCAAAATGGCCTTATTATTCACTATATAAAAAAATGACATCAAATAGGTTGTTATTTATAACAAATTAAATTATAAATTAATCTAACTAAATTAATTTATTATCATAAAATTACCTTAATCAATTTTTAACTTAATTTATTATTTAATAAAATTTTAAATTTTATATATATATATATAAAATTAAACCATAAATTAATCTAAACACCTTTATTACCATAAAATCAAATCATAAAATTACCTTAATCTAATTTTTAATTTTTAAACCTTTTCTAACATTCTAAATTAAACACATATATATAACTAATTAAATTATATAATAATCTAACTATCTTAATTTATTATCATAAAATTACACTAATTAATTTTTAATTTTTAACCTAATTTATTATTTAATAACATTTTAAATTAAACCATAAATTAACCTAAATACCCTAATTTATTATAATAAAATTACTTGCTTGTAGAAGATATTGCAATGTTCCTAACCAATTGCATGAGTTTAAAGAAAATTAAACAAATCAAATCAAAGCAATAAAAATAAAAATTAAATTAAAATTAAAAAAGAGAGGCAACGAGTAGTAAATATTGCAATGTTCCTAACAAATTACACAATAGAATATAAACAAAATTAAACAAATCAACCAAAAAAAAAATGTGGAATTTTTTTTAAGGTCCCTAATAATAGTAATTTAGAGGATAAACGACACCAAAAAAAAGGGTGATGCATCAGGTTCCTGAACTATATGGCATGCATTTTAAATTATTTCGTAGACCAAAATACCCTTCACAAATCAACACAGAAACGAAACTGGATTTCGGCAACTGAGTTCCATTCCAAGCATCCAACCATCTTTGCGAGCAAGGGAAGAGTAGAATTAGGGTTTCAATATCATCTTCACCATCGACATTAGAGTTTCATTATCTTCTGTAAAAATCATTCACATTCCTCCCTCACAAATTTCTCTGACCCCGTTTTCACTGTTCATCGTCATCTCAGTTCATCTTCGTCACATCGCATCTTCATCTCAGGGCATATCAGTTCGTAATTAAAGTTTCATCCTAACTCAGGTAAGTTTTTCTACAATCCAACTAGATTTTCTCTGGAAACACAGTTAATTGCATTTTATATTAACCTTCCATAAATTAGGGTTTTAATTTCGTAATAAAAAGCTACATGAATTTGAAAAAAGTTATTTCTCTGTATTTTGAACTTATTCTTGAACATGTTTGTGTGATTTTATCCGTAAATTCCTCTGCCATTTGAATTTCTCTAGTTTTTGCTTGATGTATGTTTCTTCTTTGAATTTTCTCTGACATGTTTATTTTGAAAAAAGTTATTTCTCTGTGTTTTGATCTTATTCTTGAACATGTTTATGTGATTTTGTCTATAAATTTCTCTGCTCTGTAAATTTCTCTGAAATATGTATTTTTCTCTGGAATGTCTATCTTTCTCTAGAATATCTATTACTCTCTTGTCTCTGTCTAAGTTTCTCTGGCATTTATAATTTTCTTTGGCCACATCACTTTTCTCCCTTGTGTGTCTCTATCATGTTTAATTTTCTCTGGTTGTGTATGTAAGTTTCTCTAGCATTTTAATATTATGGACTGAAATGTATGTTTCTTCTTTGAATTTTCTCTGGCATTTTTATTTTGAAAAAAGTTATTTCTCTGTGTTTTGATCTTATTCTTGAACATGTTTATGTGATTTTGTCTATAAATTTTTCTGCTTTGTAAATTTCTCTGGAATATGTATTTTTCTCTAGAATGTCTATTACTCTCTTGTCTGTGTCTAAGTTTCTCTGGCCACATCACTTTTCTCCCTTGTGTGTCTCTATCATGTTTAATTTTCTCTGATTGTGTATGTAAATTTCTCTAGCATTTTAATATTATGGACTGGAAATTTTCTCTGGAATGGAAATTTTTTCAAGAATGTATAATTTTCTCTGATATGTTTATTTTGTTCAATTCTTGATTTCAATGTTGTGTAATTTTCAGTGACATGTTTACGTTGCTTTGTTTATTTATTTTGCTATTTGTGGAATGGAAATTTTATTTGGCTTGCCATGTTTACTTTTCTCTGTCATTCATTTTATGTGCTTGCTAGATATATGTTTCTTTTTTGAATTTTCTCTGACTATATTTTACTTCTATATGTAATTTTAACAATTATTGAAAATTTCACTGCCATGTTTATGTTGCTTTGTTGATTTTTTCTGGGAATGGAAATTTTCTGTGCCTGGATGTATTCCACAGGAAAACAATTAGTACTCTGACATTTAATTTTTAGTGTCTAATTTTCTCTGACATTTATAATTTTCCCTAGTCATCTTAGTTTTCTCCTTTATGTGTAATTTTTTCTGGCATGTCCAATTTTCTCTGGCACGTTCAATTTTCTCTGGCATTTAATATTGACATCTTTATGTTTTCATCATTGTCTAAAAATGGCAAAACATAAAAGCAGCAAAACACCGGAAACACCGAGCAAGAAACAGAAACTCTCTCAGTCTTCTTATGATCTAAAATCAAAAAGCAGCAAAACACCACAAACTCCTTGCCAAAACACACAAGTCCAAGGTGATGAAGCAACTAGCATCAAGATGAATACCCCAACTTCAAAAGACTTAAGCTCAAGAGGAAAAAAACCTGTTAAACTCCAAAGAAAGATAGCTCATTACAGCATTCAATACCGATCCAACCTCTTATCTGTTGTCTCCTTTTTTCAAGCACTTAAATTCAATTCAAACCAACTTATAGAGCTTCAAAAGACCCCATTCTGGTATTTGATCCAAGCTCTAACCACTGGAAGGATGGATCCAAGGAAATCTAAGAAATCTGATGATGATGTAATTGCAATAATCCAACGTTACAATGAAAAAACAAAAGTATTCACAGTTGGTAAAAAGAACTGGACCTTTACAACCAATGACATGACCTTGATTTTTGGTTTGCAAGGAGGTAAAGGAGCCATGTCATTAAGATACTCTAAAAAGTCAAAATCTGCATTCCTAAGGAGAAGATTCCTAAAGGACACAAGGCTCACTGGTCCTGTTCTTAAAAATTCCTTGGTCAAAGCAATGAAAGGCAAGCAACCAACTGACTTCAAAGATGTAGCAATCATTGTTACATTATACTTGTGTCTTACCCTATTTTTTGCAACAAGTGGGAATTCAATAGGATGGGTTTTTATAAAGTATGTGAAACATCTTGAATCAATGAAACAGTATGATTGACCAGAAGCAATCACATCAACATTGATTGATTCTATCATAGCATTGCACAAAACTCCAGAAAAAGTTACGGGGTGTGTCATTACATTGCTGGTAAGTATAATTTCCTTTCAAATTTGCAGTTATCATACTTACAAATTTGGGTGTTTAGCAAAATTTAATTACTTTAATTTCCATCATAGTATTGGCTATGTGAACATACAAATATCATTGACTCAGAAGACAGTAACACAACTGACTTCCCAAGATGTGCCAAATGGAACCTGCAAAGCTTGACTAAACAGTTGCAGAAGACACCAGTCCACTCTCTTGCACCTCGACAAGTTAGATTTCTATCGCCACTGAAATCTCAGTGAAATTCCAAAATTTCTCTGACCACTGGTTTGTTTTCCTTCTTGTGCCTTGATTGATTGAGATCAATTTTCTGTAAACTATCAATTTATGTTTCTTCTTTGATTACCACTGGTTTATTTCTTCAATTATAATCAATTTTCTCTGCAATCCAAATTTCTCTGACCACAATTGTAACACATTAACTTATATGCCCTTATTGATTTTCTCTGATATCTGAATTATGTTGGTTGTTTCATAATTTTCTCTGGCCCATAAAATTGTTTCTCATTGTGTGTAATTTTCTCTGGCCCATAACTTATGTATCTTGCTTCTTTGATTAACACTGTTTATTTCTACCCTTGTAATGAATTTTCTCTAGAATCCAAATTTCTCTGACACAATTATAGTAACATTAACTTATATACCCTGATTGATTTTCTCTGATATTTAAATTATGTTGCTTGTTTCATAATTTTCTCTACCTCATAAAATTATCTCTTTGTCTGTAATTTTCTCTGCCCATATAATTTTCTCTTAAATTTGTTTCCCATTAGTATCATTTAGATGAATTTTATCTACCTTATTTGAATTTTTTCTCTCAGTGAATTTTGTAAAATTTCTCTAAAAAAAGAGCCTCCTGTTACAGATAGATAACAAGGAGCTAGTTAAAAATCCATTAGAGGAGTTTTGTCTTGGTAAAAAGAAGAAGAAAGAATCAAAAAAGGCAATTGTCAAATTCAAGGAGACATTAGAAGATTTATCTGAAGAAGCAAGGAATGAAGAAGGAGAAGGCAACATAAAAGAACAAGAAGCCAGCAATGGACAAGAAAATCAAGCAAGCAGTGGAGAAGCGGAAGCCAGAGAAGAAATTGAAGAAATAGAAGTAGAAAACAAAGAAGAAAATGAGTAGAAAGAAGAAGACAATGAAGAAGAAGATAAAGGCACTCAATCTAAAGACCAAGAAGAAAACAATGAGGAAAGTGATGAAGAAGAACATAATGAGCCGACGGACGAACATCATGATAGCATTTGTGGCTCAACAATGCATCAGCCTCAAGAATCTGAGGAATCAAAGGATGCTCAAATTGCTGATCTACATCAAAGACTAAAGGCACTCTACATCAAAGACTAAAGGCACTTTCTAAATCCAAAATAGAAAAAGAGAGAAATTGGAATGAATTACTTGCAGAAAAGGAGATTGCAATAAGAACCTTGACATCACATAACTCAGAACTTCAAGAAAGAGACAGCATAAACCAAATGAAACTAAGGATGTTGGAGATTCAAAAAGAAGATGATACAAAAACAATTCAACAATCGAGGTATTCAATTTCAGAGCTTGAAACTGAAAATGCTAGATTGTATGAACAAATTCAAGAACTATCCATCCAACTAGCAACACAACATTACCGAACACCAACAGAAGTTCAACCACAAGGTCAGTGAAAATCTTGAGCCACAAAAAGTTATGTCCTTGTGTCAACATAAGTCAGAGAAATTTCTATTTATTATAATTTTCTCTGTCAATGGTAATTTTCTCTAGAAGTTAAATTTCTCTGACCACATTAGTTTCTGCTGCTTATTTTTATTGATTTCTACTGTTTATTTGATTTTCTCTGTCTATTTGCTTATTTGATTTTTGAGGCTTGTTTGATTTTCACTGTGTATAGTTAGAATAGAAGTGGAACAATAACCAACAACCCAGCAAGAATAAGTGGCACACAAAGAACAATCAAAACAAAAGACAAAAGTCTATGGTAACTGGAAAAATATTGAATCAAATAAATTTACATATTGAAATATCATCTCTTACTTAAGAGAAATTCACTTTTACTGATATTTTCACTGTCTACAGTGAAAAAAGATCCTACATCAATGATAAAGAATTTAAAGGCAAAAGAAAGGAAAGAAAAACAGCAAGATCCAGAATTTCAATATCCCAAAGTTACGAAAGTGACTAGAGGTTCAAAGCAAGCTGCAAAGCAAATAGAGCAAACCACCAAAGACAAAGAAATACTTGATGTCGATGCGTACGTCGTGCCTCAACCAACAAGCATCAGAAAATCTTGGATTTTTTCACAAACTTTACCGGTTTCAAAATTGATAAAAGAACATGTAAAAGACATCTTGTAGCATGTATCAAATGTGTTTGGACTCGAGTAAGTACAATAAATAAAATAAAAGATAACAAACAACAATTTACTAACTTATATTGCATTAACAATTATTAAATCCCTTCTTTGTCATCTTGTAGGGCTTTAATCTGGACAAGTGAGTTGAATCTCATTACCTTTGAAGATGTTGGAAACCTAATAAAGCAAAAAGAAATTGCCAACAATGTAAGTCTTTCATCAAAATTTCTCTGCAATGTTGCATTAGCCTTTATAAACCAATGTTACAATTATAAATGATATTTTTCAGGTCATTGATATTTTTTAGGAGAAAACGACAACAATCAACTTCATTTTTTTTCACATGCATGAGCTTAGTATGTTACTACTTTTTTATTTGATTTTCTCTGGAATACTTTCTACTTTCTCTTGTTAAGATACTTCTTGAAGCCAGTTGTGTCATTAGTCTAATTTTCTCTGACTAGTTGTGTGCATTTAAAATTTCTCTGTGTGTACATTTCTTAAATTCTTGTCATTTCAACTTTCTCATAACATAGCCATTTTTTTATTTTCTCTGACTGCAGAACTTCATCAAGATAACGGAAAATCAAACTTTCCGAGTCTCATTATTTGACAAGCATCTTAAAACAGCATGAAGGAACTAAGTTCCTCAATTTCCCAATAAATACTGAGGGTAATGAGAAGTCAACAGATGGAAATCACTGAACCTTGCTAGTCTTGGACAAACAAGACAATTTATGGAGGTTCTACAATTCACTAAGGCCAAGGAGGGATGATGCACAAGATAAATATATCAAATATGCAAAACAACTGGCAACGAGTGCAAATTTCTCTGATCCATGATAATGTTTATGTGATGATAATTTTCATAGAATCCCATTGATTTATCTGTAAATTTCTCTGTTATTTAAAAATTATTTTTTTGCAGCAAGATTATGTGGAGAATTTTTTGAAAGTTTGCCTTGAAAGAGAGGCACAATCACAACCATCTTTCAAATTGATAGACTCACAAAACACAAATTACGACTTTGAATATGTCAACAATGCTCCACACCAAGACAGTGATTCGTAAGTTTCATACAATATCTATAAGTAAGATAATCTAATTTTAATGTTTCTTAAAAATAACTATATCTATAATTTGTATGCAGTCCGGATTGTGGCCTCTTTGTATGCTACATAATGAGACAATATAGCAACCATGAACCTATCAGCTCGAAATTGTCCACACAAGACATAAGGTTGATGAGGGCAGAAATCATAGAGAGATTTGTGATCGAAGTTGGCCAGTCATGGATAGAACCAATTCAAATACCACCAGAAAAAGAACCAAAAGTATAATAGTGAAAGCACACTAGTGAAAGGAAGACAATGTACACAATGTAATTAACATTAACCATTCAATTTGTTTTTTCATACATTTAAGGAATGATGATGTTTGACATATATGTATATATCTTTTTTTGACTAATGTAAATTTCATAACTATCAATGGTTAAATATATATATTTTTTATTATGATTGTCAACACAATCCACACAAAGAAAATTGTCTGCAGAAATTTCTCTAGTATGATGTTACTAGAAATTCACGGAGAAATTTAATTCGTATTTTGTCAAGGGGATGCCTATATGATCATGTAATCTATAATGCTATGTGTTGGTACAAAATAATCATCAAATTCAAAAAACACAAAGCACACAATAATTTTCTTTACTATTGGCAAATTTCACTAGATGAATTTGAAGCTTCAAAACACAATGCATAGATAATTTTCTCTGCTAGTGGCAAATTTCTCTAGATGAAATTGACTGATATTATAAACACACTGTCCATAATATGTTTCAACAAACACAATGCACACTGTAATTTTCAATGCTATTGGCAAATTTCTCTAGATGAATTGGACCTCACAAAACACAATGCACATTTCAACAAACACAATGCCCATAGTAAATTTCTCTTATATTGGCAAATTTCTATGGATGAATTTGACTGGTATGAAATTACCAAAAACTCACAGAGAAATTAAACTCATATCGTCCCAAAGAGGGTACCTATATGATCATGTAATCTGTAATGTACTGTGTTGGAACAAAACAATCATCAAATTCAAAAAACACAATGCACACAGTAATTTTCTTTGCTGTTGGAAAATTTCTCTAGATGAATTTGAAGCTTCAAAACACAATGCACAGAGAATTTTCTCTGCTATAGGCAAATTTCTTTAGATGAATTTGACTGGTATTATAAACACATTGCCTATAGTATGTATCAACAAACACAATGCACACTTTCACTGATATTGAAAAATTTCTCTGGATGAATTTGATAGGTATTATTATATACATTGTCTAAAAAATACATTTCACAAAACAAAACACACAAAGTAATCATCAAATATATTATTCAATCAATAAAATGTATTATCCTCAACTATTTAACAAAGGTTCCTTGCATATCCTCTTATTATGGCGATCAATATTCTTACAACAACTACAATTAATCACCCTTTTAAACTCTCCAGTAGAAGCAATTATATTCTTCTTTGGCCTCCCAACTGGTCTTTTACTCAATGGAGGTAAAATCATAGCATCATCAATGCTACACACAGGTTTTTCAACAGTTGGAACTAGGCCAATCGAAAACGAGTATGCTTGACGATACATATTAGCATAAAAAAATGGTTCAATAAATGAATTCAAATTCTTTCCATTCCTAAAAATTGCAGCAACAACATGTTGACATGGATACCCATTTATTTCCCATTTTCGACATGAACAAGTTCTCAACCCAAAATCAACCATAACCGAAGGAAAACAATGCACTTCAAAGACATTATCAGATGATAAACTCACATTTCATGTCCTCTCATCCAAGAAAGCCTTCTCTAATACACTATCCATACGAGGACAGAGAACTTTATTCCATTTACTAGAGAGCAGCCTCCTATCAGACCTCATATTCATGATTTGCAGCCATATCATGTCCACCAAATTTATTATTGGCAAGCACCGAGCTTCTCGTATCCATGAATTGAATGGCTCAGCAACATTTGAATACATCTCACCATAACCTTTCCCCTGAAAATATGCATCACTCCAATTTTCATATAGTAAATTTCTTAAGAAAACACTCACAATGTCTCCTCCCTCACTTTTTAATTCATTTAACTTGAAATGAAATGATGCCTTTGTTGGTGCATATACACATTCTGAAAACTTGGACACAATCGTCTCTCTAACCAAATTTGTGTTTTCACATGACAACTTATCCCTCAAATTTCTCTTTAGATGTTCAAGACAAAATCCATGAAAGTAATTAGGGAAAAACTTAGCAATTCCTTCCACAATACCACAATGTCAATCTGATATGAAACTTATCACCCTCTCCGATCCTAATACTTCACATAAATGTTCAAGGAACCAACACCAATTGTCTTTATTCTCAGCATCAACAACAACAAAAGCTATAGGAAAAAAACCTACAAAACAAATAGGACCAACCATATTAGATATACATATGCAGAGAAAATTAGAACAATAAACAACCAGAGAAATTTGACACTGCCAACATCTAGAGAAAATTCACACAATGGCAACCTTTAGAGAAAATTCACTTAGTGACCAACTCTAGAAAAAATTCACTTAGTGACCAACTCCAAAGAAAATTCACGTAGTGACCAATTACAGATAAAATTCACACATTGGCAACATCAAGAAAAAAATTCACTTATTGACAATATCTAGAGAAAATTCACTTAGTGACCAACTACAGATAAAATTCACACAATGACAACATCCAGAGAAAATTCACACACTGACCAAAATCCATAGAAAATTCACACAGTGGCTACAACCAGAGAAAATTCACAGAGTGGCCAAAATCAGAGAAAATTCAAAGTGTCAGAGAAAAATCACATTCACTCAATTCCTACATGTATAGAAAATTTACATACTTAGATAAAATAAGATATATTTACAATTACCTTCATTCCCATCTTTCCCTATCGCAGCAATTATAACTCCTTTGTATCATCCTTTCAAAAATGTTCCATCAAGAAACAACAATGACCGATAATATTTGAAACTAGAAATGCATGCATGAAAAGCCACAAACACTCTTTTGAAACGCTTATTATCTTCAAAATCTAACTCAAAATGACTACCTGGATTGTTTTTCAATACCTCATCAAAATACCACCGTAATTGATCGAATGACAAACAAGAATCCCCATATATGCTACATTTTGCTTTTTTAACCCCTAACCAACCACAGTTATAACTGATTGAGACCCCATACTTGTCTTTCATTTCTTTGACAACATCCATTGGACGAGTTAAAAGTTTTGCACTTACCTCTTCAAGTATCAGCCCAGAAACTAAGCTGGAAGTCATCCTAGCATGTTTACTGGTATGAACCGCCACATCACACGTATGTTCATTATTCAAAGTTCTTATGTAAAAGAACCCATTTATTTTTTCAACTGAAGCATGTACACGCCACGTACATCCCCTTGATTCCTTCTATGCACATTCTGCCGTAACCCTCAGTTTGTCATTTTTAACATACGTAAACTAAAAACCAACCTCAATAGCATACTTGCATAAAACAGTACGAAACTCAACCACACCACCCTTAAACTTTTGTCCAACACTCGTAATATTATTTCGCCAACCAGTTGACAATAACACATTTTCTTGGAGAGAACAAAACTTAGAGAGTGAATTCCTTTCAATATCCACCAGCCTATCACATTCACTATGCACAAAATCTACCCAATTAGACCCCACTTTATCTTCTTGATCAGAAGTACTACACTAGTAACTGAAACATCAACTATATCAACACCACGTGCACAAACAACCCTCAACATATTCAGAAAATCAATATTATTTCGAACCATATGTAGCTCGACTTTTCGCGCTCCTTTCGGAGGACGAATAAGCCCTACAGTATCGAACCCCACGGTTTTAAATCTGATTCCACAAGTGTAATGTAAAATAGATAAATACCAAAGAGTCCAAATCCGGCAAATCTTTTGAAAAATCGATTTTGAATCAAATTGCCAAAAATGGACTGCTTTGCTAGATACAGAGTCGCCACCTAAATATTTTTTGGGAAATTTAGGAAACCCATGACTTGCGCCAAAGGCCACATGTCCATCATCACCAAGATTGTCTCGGCTCAAGAACTTGGGTACGAGGGAGGGAAGGTCATGAATTGAGCACCCTTGCTCGCCCAATCAAAGATCGACCTCTACTACTCATGATGTGAATCTTAATTACATTATATGCTCTTGTTCCGATTATTAGGCTAGCAATACTATGTGATGCGCACACAAGTATAGACTAATTTTCACGAAAGTTGGAACATTTTGATTTCATGTTTGTTTTGAAAAAGTATTTTGAATATGTACCACTTGAAAAAGTGATCTTATATATATATACATTAATCAAAATATCCCAAGTTTTAGGAAATAGCCTTCATCCACAGGCACTCAAACAGGTATATCAACTAAGCATTTAGCCTCATGGTAATATGTTTGATATGGCAGCAATTACACTCATGCACTATGCTAAAGCAAAAAATGCTTACCTCAAATGTCCGAAGGCGAGTCAAAAGAAAGAAAATAGTTAGAGAAAAAGAATGCATGATCCTAAATAATGCAATATGACTAATGCAACACATACAATGTGCAATTAATAGGCTCGGCTACTAGCATGGCATGTGAGTCAATCCAAGGCATGTGATAGCGCATGTATTCAAGTAAGGAATTTGAAATTGATATTCGAGTAATATGATGAGCCGAACTTTTATGCATGCAAAACGAATGGATGCAATTTATGAAAAATGCTATATACTATCCATCATAAGTAGATAAATATAAGGGAGAAAGAATAGAGGTTGGAAGACATAGACAAATTATTACATATTTGTCCTTACGCCGGAGGGTCCGAATATCCGAATGTCCGACTTAACTACTTATTACAAATCCAAATGAATTAACAAGCTAAATTAACTAATTATTACAAATTCAAATTGATCTAAGTAATAATTACGACATATTACTATTGAAGCATTAAATCAAAGGCACGGGAAGCGAGGAGCCGCACGCATACGAATAAGAATATCCTCCCGGAAACTCTCTGTTTAGTGTCTAGTTTCTGTTCTGTTTCACAGTTAGAAAAATAATTTATTTTTATCCCAACCTCTTTTCTGTTCTGCCATGAGAATGGCCACTGATTTTTGATACTGCCTTGCTGCCACAAAAAAGAAACAGAGCACAAATAGAGTGTTTCCAAGGGATGTTTATCCTCTCTGCTCTACCCTATCATGAAACAAATCAAGGGAGGAGTAAAATCGATCCACAAATTATAAATGGTCGCAAGGTTATTGCGTGATGATCCATGGCTCGATGGGACAAAGGTCCAATGAATGAAAAGAAAAGACCAACAAGACCTCCTCCCTATCATGGAGTTACCTCAAGGAAAGTGGTAAACATTGACTCTTGAACCATTATCATCACTAAGAGTATGTAATGATTCAAGATTCAATGGGTTCAATTAACGTCTGATTGAACCCAACTTGATTTTATTATCTTGTTTTACCTGTTTTAACCCATTTATTAGCCCTTTTAATTACCTTGCCATTCTTTAGTCATTTTAGTCCAACAATGAGAATTATGTCCACTAAAATAAGATAAGCATCAAACAAGGAGTTGTTCTTGGCATGAGAGAGATGTAATGCCCTGGTAATGAATCTCTGAAGAGATTAAACCATTTAGCATGGAAGGTCTCTTTCTCATGCTAAAAACAACATATATGGGACTTCAATTCACCACTTTCAATTAGATTACAACAATATACAATATAATAATAAATCAAAGCAAAAGAGCAAAAGAGCAAAATAAGTAAGAAAATGAAAGGTTTATGAAATTCATCTTCGAAGAAAAGGATGAACTCCTTAGTTTACAAACTCCCTCTTGATCATCCTCAAGTGTAGGAAGTGTGTTCTCAAATTCTCAGTAGCTATGGAAGCTTGGAAGTGTTTTGGCTCAAGATTGAAATGTAGACAAATTTTCCCTTTTTACTCTCTTTTTTCTCTCTAACCCTTTCTAACTCTCTTGAATCATTGTTTTTTTCCTGCCTCTTGAATCAATTTCTTTTTTTGCCCCTGAAATCTCTCTATTTGGTTGCTTTATATAGGTAACAAATAGATAATATAATAATATAAATCTATATAATATATATCTATATATAATATAATAATATAAAGTATATAAAGATTATATATATATATTTATATATGTTTGCTGAGATTGATATCGGCAGCCGAGGGTTGACCGACATCAATATAATTTTTTATTATTTTTCTTTTATTATAATATAATATAATATATAAAATATCAAAAATATATAATTTATACCAAAATACTAAACATTAAATATAATAATACAACTTTATATAAAATACTAAACAGATAATATAATAATATTAAACACATAATATAATAATATAATTTTTTTATTATTTTCTTTTATATATATATAAAATATATAATTTATACCAATTAATATAAAAACACCAAAAATATGAACAAACACATAAAATTATGCAAAATTACAAAAATACTAAACTAACGAAATATTTAGTATTTTAAAACAATTTGACCATAACGGTAAATGTTGGGTTTAAAGTTCAAATTCCATCTCTCTTACTGAGGATTTTGTGAGAAACACATTCTAATTGTCATCATCGGGTAATCAAAAGAAAGCACACAAGTCTTAGGGCCGGTCAAAATTGGGGTGTCTACAGTTGCCCCTCTTTGACAAAGCTCAAAGTCATTTTATGACGTGAATGAATGTCAAAGCCCGAAGACAACCCATTTGATGAGGTTGTAAGACTTGGAAAAACAAACAAATGTTCAAACAACTGGTTGAACCCGATGGTTGCCTACGTATCCTTTTGCAAGGAATCAAACCTGCGTAGTTTAGGGGCAAGATGCAAATATGCACGATGCAATTTTGAAAACCGGACTGACACGCTTCGCGAAGCTGGTTGTTTTGAAAATGATCATACAAGATGATGCAATAAGCAATAATGAATACAATACGCAAGATAGCAAACTAACAACACATGAATGAGCAACTTCAAGCTTAAAGCGAAAAGATCTAGAACAACACTCTACCTACGCCAAAACATAGGATGAGGAAATAAAATCTCGCTTAGGGCTGCATTTCATGTGCCCTAAGAAACAACAGAGAGGTGTGCGATAGATGCACTAAGTGAATGAGTGTGATAGATGCACAAAGTGAATGAGTGCAATAGATGCACAAAGTGAACGAGTACGATAGATGCACAAAGTAAACGAGGTGTGCGATAGATGCACAAAGTGATCGAGTGCGATAGATGTATAAAGTAAACGAGGTGTGTGATAGATGTACAAAGTGATCGAGTGCGATAGATGCACAAAGTGAACGAGTGCGATAGATGCACAAAGTGAACGAGTGCGATAGATGCACAAAGTGAACGAGTGCGATAGATGCACAAAGTGAACGAGTGCGATAGATACACAAATTGATCGAGTGCGATAGATGCACAAATTGATCGAGTGCGATAGATGCACAAAGTGAACGAGTGCGATAGATGCACAAAGTAAACGAGGTGTGCGATAGATGCACAAAGTGATCGAGTGCAATAGATACACAAAGTGAATGAATGCGATTGATGCACAAATTGATCGAGTGCGATAGATGCACAAAGTGATCGAGTACGATAAATGCACAAAGTAAATGAGTGCGATAGATGCACAAAGTGAACGAGTGCGATAGATGCGCAAAGTAAACGAAGTGTGCGATAGATGCACAAAGTGATCGAGTGCGATAGATGCACAAAGTAAACAAGGTGTGCGATAGATGCATAAAATGATCGAGTGTGATAGATGCACAAAGTGAACAAGTGCGATAGATGCACAAAGTGATCGAGTGCGATAGATGCACAAAGTGAACGAATGCAATAAATGCACAAAGTAAACGAGGTGTGCGATAGATGCACAAAGTGATCGAGTGCGATAGATGCACAAAGTAAACGAGGTGTGTGATAGATGCATAAAGTGATCGAGTGCGATAGATGCACAAAGTGATCGCAACTATAAACCCGTGCAGGTTCTCCTACCGAGACACGAGACATGAATAACTTATCCGGAACTCCTCTGAATGAACCGTACATACAATATCGTTTGGTTGCAACATAACCAACAGACGTACCTAACCGTATCTCATACAGAGAGATGGGGGTTTTAACCAGGTAAACATCAAATCCTAACACGTTTCACGTGGAAGGAACAAAGGTGGTATAACCAACAAGCATACCTAACTATATCTCATACGGAGAGGGAAAAGATTTAAATCACGTAAATATCAAATCCTAACACGTTTCACGCGAAGAGAACAAAGGTGAATTTGAAGTCCAAACGCGTCTCACGCGAGTGAAAGAAGGTATAATAGAATGATTTCTTCTTTTTTTTCCCTTGTTTTCAAAAACATGTCAAAAAGATTTTTTTTTTTTATAAATACCAAATACCGTATACAAAATACACACAGATATATATATACGGTATACATATACATATTCGGGGAATATTCTGTTTGCTTGAATATTCTGTTTGTGGTTGTCAGCGGAAAGATGCTATTACAGAGAAGGCATATTCCATTTGTTGACGTCAGCGTGCGTATGCAAAACACGCAAAAAGAAAGGAAAAACACAAATGCATGGATACAGGGGTTCAAACCTCTAACCTCAAGCTTCTCTAAGTCCTCAACCACTGAGCCAAACCACTTAACTAAGCCACTCTTGTGACAAAATATTCATATATATATATAGATATACGAGACATATATACATAAAACCAAAACAAAACAAAAGAAACACTCGTTGCTATGAGGGGTCGAACCTCTGATCTCAGGCTTCTCTGAGTCCTCAACCACTGAACCAAGCCACTCTTGTGACAAAACATTCAAACAAATATGTATATATTACATAGATATACAATATATATACACATATGTATGCAACTCTCCCGCCTCTCTTGTTTTTATCTCTCTCTCTCTCTCTTCTTTCATCTTCTTCGAGCGTCATGTCTAATACGCAATTTCAACAATCACGGCGCCTAACCGACAGGCTATCCAATCTTGCCCCGATTGTCAATGATCATCTCGGCCTTTCTCCCTCTTTGTCTTCTTCTTCGCTCTTTTCTTAAGTTGAGGCCTGTGAGAGAGAGAGGCAAAGTAAAATCCTGCAAACTTTCTCTGTCACCACTTTGCAACCTCTTTCTTTTGCATTACTCTCCTCTGCCATGGCTTCTTCACATGGTTCTCTCACTCTTTTTCCAGACCTGAACGAGTCTATGATAGAGATGACCGATTCTGACTCCCCTAAACCTCAACCACGGGCTCCTCCTCCTTTCCCTGTTTTTAGCTTTCTAGCAATGTCAGTTGAATAAATAATGGTGGCACAATCTGACATCGAAGCAAACTCGTATACGCTAAGGTCATGTGTGGAGACCGTGACTGCGGTCTCCAACTTGTCCCGTTAACTGCAGAATAGGACGTGTGAGGTACATCAGTTAAATGCACAACTCTCCCTCCTCCAACGTATGTACAAAGATACTCGAGTAGAAATTAGTGCGCTAAAAAAGCAAAACAAAGAGCTGAAACGACAGGCCACCTCCGTGGCTCGATTCGGAGTTTCATTGCACAACTAATTTGATGGCCGACAAGGAACAATCTCCTTCGGAAGCTCTGCCAAGGCCGAGGCAGAGTCCTCAAGAGTTTCGAAGGAGTAAAGATGAAGCGAGGCAACTGATGATAAAGTTGGGCAACGAAGCTGTCTACAAATGAAGCTAGTTGTGATCTTCGCCACCGGGCTGCTGTCGGAGAAGAAAGAAGAAAAAGATCCATCTCTCTCTCTTTTTTTCTTTTTTCCTTTTTTTGTTGCTTTTGTTTTTTTTTCTTTTTTTTTCCTTTTATTTTTGTATATATGTTTGTACGAATTTGATCGAGGTTAATCCCTACGATTTTTTTTTTTCCTTTCTCTTTTTGCAAATTCAAATGGCAATTAGTTCCGAACTAAAAATAAAGCCTCTCACTGATTATAACACAAATCAAAACTCGATGAAATGACAAAACTTGATAAAATAGACACAAAATGGACGCAAGACAGAGCAATACCAGTCAATCACCTGGTCGGTCGCTCATAAGAAATGCATTCTGGCGATAAAAGTACAGATATAGGACAGAATACCAGCACACAATATAACAGAACATCTTACGACTTATCGGAACAAAACAAAAAAAAACAAAGTTCCTCCTCTCTTTTTTTTTTGGTTTTATTATTTTTTTCCTTTGTAGTTTAAACACTAGCTTCAGATAGACTCGCTGTATTAGAAGACTTTTATTTTGTTTTATTGCTTTGTAAAACAATGATCGGGGTTGGACCTACCAGTTTGGATGATCTCCTCGCATAATGTGTGATGAATGGTATGTGATGAATGGTAGCATCGTATAGGACTTAAAACTGTGAATACCTACTCTTGCGTTCGTTCTTAAATCGGATAATGACCCACAACCAAACAAATATGTAAAATGCAACTCGATAATAGGAAAACGAAATGAAAACAACTCGAAAATACTAAAAGACACTTGGTACAAACAGTACTCAAAACATAGCCGCGACATGCCAGGACAAAGGGCCAGTTTTTACTACATCTGCACTGGTCTGGGCCACCACCTAGACCCGGCCGGGCTTCAAAAAGAGGTCGGTCAGTGCTGTCTAACTGTCATGCACTGCTCCTTCTATGCCACTAGTTTATTACTTCGGCCTTTTTTTTTTTTTTTTGATTGTGATAAAAGCAACTTTGATTTGTATCAGAGATTTGGAGAACTTTAAGTTTGAAATCAATGAAATTAAAGTTGTGAGCGCTGAAAATTTTCCTTTTGCTTCAAAAATGGTCTAAGTTGGAAAAGGTAAAATTTGAACAAAATCAACTTTTATCAAAACTTCTCAAAAACCATTTTCGAAAAGGATCACCACTTGACACGCACGGAATCAATCCTCAAGATGTATAATGCCGAATCAAATGATCATAATTGCCCTTTGATTGAACACCACTGCTCTGCATTGTACCCAGCTCTTCTCTCAGAGTAAAGATCACAACCGAACCCTCACGTAAAGAACAGACAAAGATGACTTGATCAACAAAATGGACAAGACAGTTGAGCTGGAATTGATTGCAGCCGAACTTCAGGATGAAGTTGCCTACGTATCCCGAAGATGGGAATCAGGCCTTACGTAGTTCGGTTTAGGTTCACTCGAGTATTAACTTTCTCCTTTTGCGCTCTAACTTTTGCCAAGGTCGCCCTTTAGGGTTTTTAACCTTGCAAACTCAGTTTTTCTTCATTTCTAATTTTTTATGCTCTAACTTTTGCCTAGGTTGCCCTTCCGGGTTTTCGGCCTAGCGAGCCTCTCAGGAATAGTATTTCTTCAACTTGTCCATATTGACCAGTTGGGAAAATTCCAGACCATCTAAGTCCATGAGAATGACTGCTCCTCCTGACCAGATAGACTTGATGATGTAAGGACCAGTCCAATTGGGTTTGAACTTGCCCCTAGGGTCACGGATGAGAGCTTGGTTGTCTTTGAGTACCTGATCTCCTTCCTTGAGATTTCTAGACTTAACCTTCTTGTTAAAAGCCTTAGCAATTCTGTGTTGGTAGCCCTGTACATGATACAATGCCTTCAGCCTTCTTTTATCAAACAACATTAACTCCTCAAATCTACTTTGTTGCCAGTCAGTCTCTGCTATTTGACACTCAGCCATAACCCGCAGTGATGGTACTTTAATTTCAATTGGCAAAACAACTTCCATACCATAAACAAGAGAATAAGAAGTTGCCCCTATAGACGTTCGGATTGAAGTTCTATAGCCCCAAAGTGCGAATGGCAATTTATCTGGCCAGTCCCTGTAGGTCTCAACCATCTTCTGGAAAATATGTTTGATGTTCTTATTGGCGGCCTCAATAGCTCCATTGGTTTGCAGTCGATATGTAGATGACTTATGAAAAGTCACATTATATTTCTCCAACAAGTCTATCGCCTCATTCTTGAAGTGGGAGCCATTATCTGATATAATCTCGTTTGGGACTCCGTATCGACAAATGATGTTGTTTCTGATGAACTTAGCCACATGCGCTACTTTCAACACTGCATAGGACTGGGCTTCCACCCACTTTGTAAAGTAATCAATTGCCACTAGAATGTATTCATGCCCGTTCGACCCTTTCGGTGTGACTGCGCCGATGACATCGATTCCTTAAACTGAGAAAGGCCATGGCGAAGTCATGTTATATAGTTTTGACGGCGGGATATTCATGCAATTAGCATGAATTTGGCATTTGTGGCATCACCGAACAAAACCAATGCAATCCTCCTCCATGGTGGACTAGTAGTAACCTTGCCTGAGAATCTTTCGGGCTAACATTACTCCGTTCATATGCGCTCCACACTCTCCCCCATGGATGGCCTCCATTAGGCGCTTCGATTCCTCTTTCTCGACATACAACTTGTGCATTCCCTGATGTCCTCTTTTGTACAGTTTGCCTTCGTAGATGATAAATTGAAGGGCCATTCATCGTATTCCCTATTTGTCCTTGGCATTTGCCCACGATGGATATGCCTCCTTTTTCAAGAAGTTTCAGATATTGAAGTACCAAGGATTTTTGTCTTGCGCTTCATCTATTACGGCGATAAGCAGATGTCTATCATGGAAAATAGAGTTGCTAAAACATCAACGAACCTGTTGTTCTCTCTCAGTAGATGCGTAAAAGTCAGGTTTTCAAACCTAGGAATTAGAACGTCTAGGGTCTGGTGATAGACCTTCATCTTTTCTTCCTTGACATTTCAGTCTCCATTTGCTTGAGAAACAACTAAGTTCGAGTTCCCGATAACATCCAACCTTTTTGCCCGTAGTTCCAGGGCAGCTTCTAAACCAGCAATACACGTTTCATATTTTGCTTCGTTGTTAGACATTTTGAACCGGAGTTTGAAGGCTAGAGGTATGTGGGAGTCGTCAGGTGCTATCAACAACACACCGATCCTATAACCATACTGATTTGATGCTCCGTCAAAGTACATTGTCCAAGTCTCCTCCTCAACTTGCAGAATGGCTTCATCTAGGAAAAGGTATTCTACCGCTTCATCCCCTTCTACCGGGTGATCTGCCAAGAACTCTGCTACCGCTCTCCATTTGACCGACTTGTGAGTAACATACTTCAGATCAAATCCGAAGAGAAGAAGCAACCAACGAGCTAGCCTACCTGTAAGCGCTGGTTTCTCAAAGAGATATTTGATAGGATCTAATCTCGAAACCAAAATTACGGAGTGAGCTAACAAGTAGTGCCTCAATTTCCTGGTAGCCCATACCAAGGCTAGGCAAGCTTTCTCTAGCGGGGTGTGGGGGGTTTCATAATCCAACATTTTTCTTACTCAAGTAATAGATGGCTTTCTCCACCCTATCCTCAGATTCCTGAGCAAGC
Source organism: Camellia granthamiana (assembly GCA_036172215.1). NCBI lineage: Eukaryota > Viridiplantae > Streptophyta > Magnoliopsida > Ericales > Theaceae > Camellia > Camellia granthamiana. The sequence continues at coordinate 93,758,573 of CM069908.1, read as the reverse complement.
ATGCATCCCATTGTGGTGTCTGTTACTGACAGATACAAAAGCAAAGGCTTCTCCGACTTTGGCAGCGACAACACAGGCGGATTTTGGAGGTACTGCTTGACTTGCTCAAAAGCGAATTGACATCGATCATCCCATTGGAATTTCTTTCCTTTCTTCAAGAGACCAAATAGTGGTTCACAAGTCAAGGTTAATTTGGAGATAAACCATCTTATGAATTGCACTTTACCCAGAAAGCCTCGTACCTCCTTTTCAGTCCTTGGTGGTGGCATTTCTAAGATGGCCTTGATTTTGGAAGGATCTACCTTGATGCTTCTCTGTGTGATCAAAAAGCCCAGCATTTTCCCTGTCGTTACGCCGAAGGTGTACTTCTGCGGGTTTAGCCTCAATCTGTATTCCCTGATCCGTTGAAAGAATTTTTCCAGAGCGATGTAGTGGCCCTCTCGGTCTTTGGACTTGACTATCATTTTGTCCACGTACACTTCGACCTCTTTGTGGATCATATCATGCAGAATGGTGGTTGCATCCCTCTGATAAGTAACCCCAGCATTTTTCAAGCCAAATGGCATGACTCGGTAGCAATGCGTTCCCCACAGCGTAGTAAATGCAGTTTTCTCTCTGTCTTCGGGAGCCATCAGAATCTGATTATACCCAAAAAATCCATCCATGAAGGAAAAGAATGTATGGCCTGCGGTGAAGTCTACCAACTCATCAATATGCGGTAGAGGAAAGTCATCCTTCGGACTGGCTTTATTTAAGTCCCGAAAGTCTACACAAACCCGAATTCTACCATCCTTCTTCGGCACTGGGACGATGTTGGCCAACCAGGTTGGATACTCAGATACTAACAAGAAACCTACCTCAATCTATTTGGTGACATCTTCTTTGATCTTTAATGCCCAATTCGAGCGAATTCTACGCAACTTTTGCTTAACTGGTCGGACATCAGGATCAAGAGGGATCTGGTGCTGTACGATCTCAGGATCGATTCCAGGCATCTCTTCGTAGGACCATGCAAAAACATCTTTGAAATCTTTTAATAAAGCGACTAAGTATTCGCGTTCCTCCAAAGACAACGTGAACCCGATCTGGACCATGCGTGGATCCTTCGCAGTACCCACATTAATGGCAATGATTTATTAATACAGGATTTAATATACCTCTCCTCCTCTTGATTAATCAAGTTTTTCAAAGCCAGAGGAATTTCTTCCTCTTCGTTTTCAATAAAAGTTTGAAAATCCTGGTCAATGCAATAAATAAGTGGCACGAAGAAGTACTCAAAATCTGCAGAGTTCTCATTCAACAGGTCCACATCTTCGGTTGCAACAGACTCAAAAGCAAAAGAAAATGAAGACCTAGACAGGACCTTGGCATCCGGGTTACCACCCCCGGGAATGCCTGACTCAGACCCCTCAAACTGACTTGAATCTAATCCCGACCCCACAGACTCTATGGAATCAGATTCTAGCTCATTATCCGATTTAGAACTGGAAAAGTAGCCTTTCTCCAGCTACCAAGTAAGAGATGATGCCTCTGATGCATCCAAAATTCCACTGGTTGGGTTCATACCCGGTTTTCCCCGATCATGGAGATGGTAAGGTTATCCCCCAAGCTCTCTAAGTCAACCGGAGGATCTGAAAGAAGACATACCAGTGCTGCCCTTACTCCAAGCTCATTGTTGTCAGAGTCACTTTCTATGCCCTATTCAGCTTTAGCACTCGGTTCAACCTTTTCCTTGGCATCACTCTCTTGCAACTGCAGGTCGAAGAATATTTCGAAGCAGGGGACAAGCTGCTTTGCAGAATTTATCTAGGGCTCGAAAAAATTGCAAAAGGGGAAATCCTCTCCCTCCCGAACAAAGTGACCATTTAGTGTTTCGCGGATCAGCCTATGAACGAGCTCATAGCGTTTCACGGCCTGCTTGGCTCTAGCTTTGCTTGTCATCTCTTCTCTTTTCCTGACCCAATCCTCTTTGGTGGGCACATAGCCAAGACCAAAGGCATACGGATTATGCGTCACATCGGCCAATGCTGTGACGCCCTTCCGACCACTTCTTCCAAGTCTCATTCCTGGCATATGTTGTAGTTTGTTCATGAGATAAACAGACTGGGCACTGACATACATACCCTTATCTACTGCCAAGATAGTCTGCACTACCGGGGCCTCAGCCAAACTAAACCCTGAGAGGAATATATCTTCCTCGCCATGGTTGATTTCCAGCATTGGTGTGGTTACCTCTGGTGGCAGATGGATGGATGAGTTCCCAAAGACAATTGCTACCCCCTTCCCGTAAGGGTATTTCAGCATTTGGTGGAGGGTAGAAGAGACTGCTTTCACAAAGTGCAGCCAGGGTCTTCCTAGCAGTAAGTTGAAGGTGGCCGGGACGTCTAGGACATGAAACTCGATGTCCTGTTGAACTAGGCCAACCTAAACTCAAATTTGTACTATACCCATCACTTCCCTGCTCGTGTTATCATATGCCTAAATCACTTGGGCTGTAGGCACGAAATCTCCTGGTTTCAAGCCAATGGCATAAGTTGTGCGAGAAGGACATACATTGATAGCCGAACCAGTGTCTATCAACACCACCGGTACCCATTTTTCTCTACACTCAACAGATATGTACAGGGGTTTATTATGTGTTGAGCCTTCTGGCGGCAGTTCTCTATTAGAAAAGGTTAGGGTTGGGCTGGCACCGCCTGGGAAGACCAATCCCACAAGCTGTTCGGGGGTGGTGTCAATGGATAATTTAGCTTTGTCCATTGCTGACAATACAGCCTGTCGATGTACCTGGGAGGCCATAAGAAGACCCCAGATCGAGATGTCAGCCTGGATTTTCTTGAGTTGTTTCAGTACTGCCTCCTCTTCCAACTATTTCTCTTTCTGTTTCTCAACCTCTCTATCTTTCCCAGAGGCCTTAGCTTGGTTTAAGTGCGATGGTTTGAAATACCGCCCACTTCTTGTCATGTGATCAATCTCCTCGGTGTACCATGTATTGTTTGGAAGGCACTCACCCCAACCTTTGTCGGTGTGAGCCAGGTATAGATCGTCATCCCCCCACCATACGCCTTCGGCAACCAACAAACAATTGTCTAGTTTCCTTGCAAGGTGTTGAGTTATTACAGTATTCTGCTTTTCTTCCACCCTTTCTTGTTCAAACACAACTTCGTGTTCTGTGTCCGCAGTATGCACAATGCCCAGTCCCTGAGCTGAATTTTCCTCATCGGTACTTTTCAGCAGTTTTCCCTTTCATTGGCCATTCTGGCCACTACAACAATTCTTGCTTCCTTTTTCTCCGGTTTTGTTTCAGTTCCTTCCTCCTTGTCGGGTTTATCACTTAACCACCCAAAGTTGTCCATCGACCTATTAAAGTCGAACCAGCCAATCTGTACATCTCCTTGATCTTGTTCGTCGAAGAACTGCAGGTTGTCTAAGTCCTCCTCAAACTCCGCCAGATCATCCAAACCTTGGCAGGGTCCATCCTCCTTAACCACATTGACCTCTGCTATAATTGGCAATACCACTTCCGGCTTGACTTGATCAACCAGCATAATGTAGTGACACAGATCATACCCCTCCTCAAACAAGTTCTTAAAGTCCTCAAGCAATGAATTCGTACTCTCCTTTAAGGTCGGCCTCCTCTTCTACTGCACCTGTCACCACCACAGGTTTAGGTTGAAGTGTGGATGTGTTTATCATGCACAAGTCTATGCTTTTAGGAATGAACACCGTCGGTCTGGGTAGGTGGGAAGGGGTAATATATACACTGGGGTCATAGGGAAGGGCTAGTGTATGGATTAGGTTTAGGTTCCGAGGTGGGGGAACTTGATTGTGGGCGAAGAGAGGGTTTGTAATTGTATTTGGTTTCTCGAGTGGTGCGATCACCTTATTGTCATTGAGGTTTTGAATCTCATGACACAGTCGGAAGCATTGGTCAGTATCATGACCGTGTTATTGGTGAAACGCACAATATTTTACTGGGTTGTGTTTGGGTGGAAGAGGATCAGGTAATGGGCGAGGTTCTAACGGTCTAAGGTGCCCCTTTTTAATAAGCACTTTCATGGCTTGGGATAAAGTCATGTAGAGTAGGGTAAAGGTCCTCTGGGATTTGACAAGGTTGGCTAAAGGTTGTGGAGTCGTATTGGCAAAGGGATTAGCGGTATTGGTTGTAGTGACAACACTTATATCTGATCGCTTCGCAACTGTACTACCACTGGCAGCATTGGAACTGCGAACAAATGGCCTTTTGGTTGGCTCTTTATCATCAATAATGAGCCCCTGCTTCATAGCATCTTCAATCTAAACCCCTATTTCATGGAGCTCCGAGAACGTGGATAATGGGAGAACAATTATTTTTTGTAATAGCTTGCCTTGGAGATTTCAGACGACCAACCTTATCTGATCCTTCTCGGAAGGCCTCGTGGTCATCATCGAGGCTTTAGCTCTCCACCTTGTTACAAAATCAGAGAAACCCTCATTCGGCTCTTGACGTGTTGCTTCGAAATCACGAGTTGTGACCTCGATTTGGGTATTGTAAGAGTATTGAGCCATGAAGGCTTCGTCCAATTCCTCCAAATTCCATTTCACTGAATCTTCCAGCTTGGCATACCAGATGGCTGCTATACCTGACATAGTGCGACCAAAAAGGGATAGCTTCTGCAATCGGGTCAAGCCCATGGGTCGCAAAATATCCGAGAACAAACGCAAATGCACTATTGGGTCGCCAGAATCATCAAAGCGATCAATGTGTGGCATTTTAAACCGCTCCAGTAAGGTAACTACAAACTCGGCGTACCCTTCCTCTATGTCTGGAATGGAGTCGACTCCTTGTGCTTTTTTGAACAATTTCTCTAGTTTGTTGACCTTAAGCACAGTCGGGTCAACCTCAAATTCAAATAGAGCCTCAGTTTGATGTACAGGTGCTTTGGAGGCTTGTGCTGGGATCGATTATGTTAGATTGCCCTGATTGCCCTGAATTTCATAGACATTAGCGGTGTGGGCAGTGGCTCTGGGTGTTGGGATTCTTGTAGGAGGTACATGAGATGCAGAGGCTGCTATCGGTTGTGGTTGTTGTTGTTGCAGCCTGTTTAAAACCTCAGCCTGACGGACTGTGACTTCGGCCTGTCGAGCAGCGTCTTGCTACATGGTTTCAACTGTTTGCTAAAGATGATGAATCAAGTCTTCCATACTGACCGGGGGATACTGTGCCATTGGAATCGGCGAATGATCTCGTAATGGACTAGATGTAGAAAACTGAGCCTGACTAGATACAGGTGAAATGAGGGGTGATTGCTGTAGAAACTAGACCAGTGAACTGTGCCTCACTCTTCTTCGTCTAGTAACCGGTGGGAGCGAAGCAAACACAGGCTGTCCCCTAACAAGATCTCCGATTCTGTAAAGCCTGCTGACACAGGTCCAGAGTACTTGAGGGATATCAGGTCTTTCTGAAGCTATGTTGGTAAACTACCTAGCAAAAAGAAAGAATAAAATCAAAATTAGACAGCACTTCAACCCTAATTCACAACAATCATAACACATAGCTGAACTGTAATCCCTACTGAACTCTGTTCTTAAACTCATGTTGATATGAACCATTCTGTACAGACTCACTGTAAAAGCACATATCACGTAAAAGCACCAAAACAACCCTATGAGGGGGTAAGGTTACACTGTCTTAGATTTTTGGCATGATCTAAGCTGCACTATTTCAAACAACAAGTTTCACAACATGCTACAAATGGGTGACATCCTGTCCTAAGTTGGAATAGTCACTATAGCTTCATTATATGCAACTAGGTCGAATAGTCAAAAGGGTACCTTGGCAAGATTACCTAATATACCTCTCACACCTAATACCGAGAAGTGAAAGGTAGATCAAGCGGTACGACGGTAGTCTAGATCCAAGGGCTGTGTTCCCATCGTGGCAGAGCCCGCAACCGATCAACCTTTTGGCAAGCCTTGTGGGCGAGCCTCCGACAAACCGTTCAGGACTAGCATATGACAAACGCAGTGACTTAGGCACACCAATGTAAATGCAATGCAAAGAAACAAATAAATGTAGATCAAATTTCACATCATGAATTCCAAGTCAAGTTCTCTATTTTCCCAAGTAGAGTCGCCAGAAACTGTAACTCGACTTTTCACGCTCCTTTCGGAAGACGAATAAGCCCTACAGTATCGGACTCCCGCGGTTCTGAATCTAATTCTACAAGTGTAATGTAAAATAAATAAATACCAAAGAGTCCAAATCTGACAAATCTTTTGAAAATCGATTTTGAATCAAATTGTCAAAAATGGACTGCTTTGCCAGATACAGAGTCGCCATCTAAATATTTTTTGGGAAATTTAGGAAACCCATGACTCGTGCCAAAGGCCACATGTCCGTCTTCACCAAGATTGTCTCGGCTCGGGAATTTGGGTACGAAAGGGGAAGGTCATGAATTGAGCACCCCCGCTCGCCCAATCAAAGATCGGCCTCTACTACTCATGATGTGAATCTTATTTACATTATATGCTCTTGTTCCGATTATTAGGCTAGCATTACTATGTGATGCGCACACAAGTATAGACTAATTTTCACGAAAGTTGGAACATTTTGATTTCATGTTTGTTTTGAAAAGTGTTTTGAATATGTACCACTTGAAAAAGTGATCTCATATGTATACATTAATCAAAATATCCCAATTTTTAGGAAATAGCCTTCATCCAGGCATTCAAACAGGTATATCAACTAAGCATTTAGCCTCATGGTAATATGTTTGATATGGCAGCAATCACACTCATGCACTATGCTAAAGCAAAAAATGCTTACCTCAAATGTCCGAAGGCGAATCAAAAGAAAGAAAATAGTTAGGAGAAAAAGAATACATGATCCTAAATAATGCAATATAACTAATGCAACACATACAACGTGCAATTAATAGGCTCGGCTATTAGCATGACATGTGAGTCAATCCAAGGCATGTGATAGCGCATGTATTCAAGTAAGGAATTGAAAATTGACATTCGAGTAATATGATGAGCCGAACTTTTATGCATGCAAAACGAATGGATGCAATTTATGGAAAATGCTATATACTATCCATCATAAGTAGATAAATAAAAGGGAGAAAGAATGGGGGTTGGAAGACATACACAAATTAATACATATTTGTCCTCACGCAGGAGGGTCCGAATATCCTAGTGTCCGAATTAACTACTTATTACAAATCCAAATGAATTAACAAGATAAATTAACTAATTATTACAAATTCAAATTGATACGGGCTCGCCGGCGGGAAGCTCAGAGGATACCGGCGTTCCAGCGGTTATCATACGGGGTTCACGCCAGCGAGGAGGTCGGAATGCCTCCACCCTGCCAAGCAGCGCCACTCATAGTGGATTCAGATTTGGCAAGGTTGAGTGCCACCCCTTTCTCCCTGGAAATAGAAACAACACCTCTCCCGTTGGGCTTCCACCAGCCAAAGTTCACATTGTACGACGGGAAGACCAATCCCTACATGCATGTAAGTCATTTCCGACAGGTCATGGCCAGACATAGGCGGAATGATGCTCTTATGTGCCTCATCTTTCCGTCAAGTTTGGGCGAACTGGGCTTGAAGTGGTTTGAAAGGCTGCCGGAGGGGAGTATTGAGAGGTGGCATCAGCTGGCCGAAGCCTTTGTCACGCACTTCAAAACCAACACCAAAACACCAAAAGAAGTTGATCACCTACTGAGTGTCAAGATGGAACCGAGCGACACATTGAAGGCGTACAACTCCAGATATTGGGAGACCTTCAACGAGATCTTGGATTGCCCGACCAACCTTGTAATCACCCAATACAAGCGTGGTCTCCCGGTCGGACATAGACTGCGGGACTCACTTACCATGCACCAACCGACGTCCATGGGCCAGCTCATGCAGCGCATCAATGAGCACATCCGAGTCGAGGATGATGCGTCAGCATCTACCGTGAAGGCAACTCCGGTAGCGACAAATAAGAAAACAGCAGGCAAAGTGCACGCAGTTGGGCAAGAGTCTAGCCGCTCAAGTGACCGAGCAGAGGAATCGGACCATGGCTCGAACCACAAAAACCGGGGTAGAGGACATCGGAATGACCGAGATGACTACCCCCGATATGACGTAGCGGATGCAAACAGAAGGTTGAAGGCAAGGACTGGCATAACCACGGTCTTCAAGATTCCAATCTATCACATACTTAGTGAAATCCGAGACGAGGAGTATGTCCGGTTTCCTGCTAAGTTGGGTGATGGACAAAAGGGCTACAATCCGCAGTATCGTTGCACATTTCATCGGGAGTGAGGCCACCGGACTGAGGATTGTTTGCCCTTGAGGCAACACCTGGAAGAGCTAGTCGCGGCCAGACACCTAGACCTTTACATTGATGGGGGCGTAAAGGTGAACCAGGCTCCGGTTGAGCCCAGGGGACAGGATGACCGAGATGCGCCACCACAGGGAGTTATTAATGTCATCCATGGCATAGTGGAACCGGAGCGTGTTTGCGAACTCCGGGGTATGATAAAAAAGGCAGAACATATGAGAGAGGTTTTGTCGGTACAGCCTGCCATCAAGAGGGGGAAGACCGTAGAGAAAGATGTGATTAGTTTCACCTCAAGGGATCTAGAGCGTATTCAGACGCCGCACAACGATGCCTTAGTAGAAACACTCCGCGTCAAGGAATTCGATGTCAAACGGATCTTGATCGATCAGGGAAGCTCGGTCGAGATCATGTATTACGACGCGTTCAAACAGCTCAAGCTCCGAGAGACAGACTTGGCTCTGGCAACTTCGCCACTGGTTGGTTTCAGCTCATAACCGGAGTGGCCTTTGGGCAAGATTATCCTGCCGGTCAAAGCGGAATCCGTGGTCAAGCAAGTGGAGTTCTGGGTGTTACAAGTTCCTTCTACTTACAATCTAATCCTTGGAAGGGGATGGCTTCACGCCATGCAAGCCGTAGCGTCGACCTACCATCAGGTGATGAGATTCCCCTCGGCTATGGGGGCAATCGAGGAGATTTGGGGAGATCAAGTCATGTCCAAACAATGCTTCGTGGCAGTGAAAGGGAGCCGGGCTGCCAAAGGCTTCGTTCAAATGATAGAAGGACCGGAAGACCGGGGAGTTCTTGACGATGTGGGCACCAAGGCAGAGGACAAAGCTGTTGAGGAATTGGTGGAGGTGCGAGTTGATCTGGAGCGGCCGGATAAGTTCTTCCTGCTCGGTTCCAGCCTCACGGCCCAAGAAAGGACCGAGATGGTTGAGTTTTTGATGACCAACATCGAAGTCTTCGCATGGTCGCCTTACGACATGCCTGGCCTCGATCCAAGTTTTATCTGCCATCACCTCAATGTCTTCCCCGGAGCAAAGCCAGTCATTCAGCGAACAAGGAGATCGGCACTGCATCACGCTGAGGTAGTTGCAGAGGAAGTGAAAAACTTGCTTGAGGCATGAACAATTCAGGAAGTGCACTACCCTCGGTGGATTTCCAACACAGTAGTGCTGCCCAAGAAGAATGGGAAGTGGCGAGTTTGTGTCGATTACAAGACAGTCAACTGAGCTTGTCCGAAGGATAGCCCTTTGCCCCGTATTGACCAGCTTGTGGACTTGACGGCTGGACATGATCGGCTCAGCTTCTTGGATGCCTATCGCGGTTACCACCAGATTGCCATGCATGGGCCCGACCGAGAGATTACTTCCTTCACGACTCCAAGGGGACTCTTCTGCTACCGAGTCATGCCTTTTGGTTTGAACAACGCCGGGGCAACTTTTCAGAGGATGGTGACCAAGATGTTTGCTCCTTTGCTTGGGCGGACAATGGAGGCCTACATTGATGATATGGTGGTTAAAAGCCGGCATGCAGGAGACCACTTATCCGACTTGGCTGAAATGTTCGCCATTCTCAAAAAACACAAGCTGCGCCTGAATGCGTCTAAGTGTGCCTTTGGCGTGGGATCTGGAAAATTTTTGAGATTCCTAGTCACGAACCGAGGCATCGAAGCAGACCCCACTCAGATCAGTGCCGTGCAAGATTTGAAGCAGCCTAGCTCGACTAAGGACGTGCAACATCTGACCGAGATGGCCGCCGCGCTTAATCGATTTATAAGCCGATCATCAGATCGCTGCCGCCCTTTCTTTCAGGCATTGAAATCAAAGTTCTCATGGGACGAAGATTGTGACCGGGCTTTGGCCGAGCTCAAGGAGTATCTGTCTTCTCCGCCACTGTTGGTTACACCAAAGCCAGGCGAGGAACTCTATCTTTACCTTGCCGTCTCACAGGATGCAGTCAGTGCGGTGCTTGTTCGAGCTGAAGGAATTAAGCACATCCCAATCTTCTACGTCAGTAAGACCTTGCTACTGGCAGAGTCGAGATACTTGCCGTTGGAAAAGCTTGCGTTAGCATTGATGATGGCTTCAAGGAAGTTGGCGCACTATTTTCATGCCCATACCATCATCGTTCTGAATTCCCCCTTAAGGCCTTGTTTGAACGGGCAGACTTCTCTGGCCGAATTCTCAAGTGGGCGGTCGAATTGGGTCAATTTGATGTTAAGTTCCAGCCGCGCACTGCTATAAAAGCCCAGACCTTGGCCGATTTCGTTGCGGAATTCTCACCTGGAACTCATCCGGTGTGCCCGGTCGACATTGCCGTGGCAGATGATGAGGTGAACGCAAGCACGACCGAGACACAACAACTTGGTAGAGCTGGCGACGCGGAATTTGCGCGCCCCTCCAGCACACTCTCAGTTTGTACAAATCCACCGCACGGTGATGCGATAATGGAATTGGGAATCACCGATCAACTTGCCGAGTCCGGTACCGCATCACAAAGGGGGGAAAAAGTGGAAGCACTCAGCACAGAGCTTGCGGCCGGCATAATACCGCAACCTGGAGATTTGCCTACGGACTTGGGCATTGTAGATCAACTTGCCGATTCCGGTGCCGAATCACCAAGGGGGGCTGAAGTGGAACCAGTCGGCACAGAACGTGCAGCCAAACAGCCGAACAACCGTGATCTTATTGACCTTCGAAACTCTCAGGACCCTTCAGAATGTTGGAAGCTCTTTGTGGGGGCGATGTGGAAACTTTTCGTTGATGGAGCGTCAAATCGTCACGGTACCGGGCTAGGTATCGTTCTTATCTCGCTGGATGGCCTAACTATTGAACATTCTATCACCCTTGGCTTCCCAGCATCTAACAACGAGGCTGAGTACGAGGCACTTTTGGCCAGACTCAAAAGCGCCCTTCAGATGAAGGCTTCCGAGCTAATGGTGTACAGTGATTCCCAGCTTGTGGTTAACCAAGTCGCTGGGATTTATGGAGCAAAGGATGATAGAATGGCAAAGTACCAAGCTCTGGTCAGGGAACACATCAAGCAATTTCAGGCAATCAGAGTTCAACAGATTGGCCGAGAAGAAAACAGCCGAGCTGATGAGCTGGCCGGCCTTGCTTCAATGGTTGATAGTACATCTCCTAACCCCCTGTTAATTGAATTCCTTCCACGGCTAAGCATAAAGGAAGCCGGGCAGACGGATGTACTCTGCGCCGCGCTAGGTCCTTCTTGGATGGACCCTATAACCTTGTTTCTCAAAGATCGGACTCTGTCAGTCGACAAGAAAGAAGCGCACAAAGTCCGGGTGAAGTCAGAGCGGTTTTGGCTCTCTCCATCTAGAGCGTTGTATAAAAAGTCCTTCACCGGTCCTTATCTGAAGTGCATGCACCCGAGTAGCGTGGAGGCATTCTTGTACGAAATTCACGAAGGCATCTGTGGCAGTCATGTAGGGGGCAGGTCCCTAGCCTACCGGGCTATTTCGCAAGGCTACTGGTGGTCGTGCATGCAGGTCGACGCACAAAAATATGTCCGCAAGTGTGAAAAGTGACAGAAATTAGCCCATCAGATCCACCAGCCGGCCAAGGAACTTCTTTCCCTCACCAGCCCTTGGCCCTTTGCAATGTGGGGGCTAGATATAGTCGGGCTGCTACCAACAGCACCAGGCAACCGGAAGTTCTTCATCGCGGCCACAGATTACTTCACCAAATGGGTTGAAGCTGAGCCCTTGGGAACAATCAAGGAGAAAGACGTGAAGCGGTTTGTCTGGCAAAATATGGTCACGCGGTTTGGCGTCCCTAAGATTTTGATCTCTAATAACGGCACCCAGTTTGACGGTCGCCTATTCAAAGGATTTTGTGAAGATCTAAAAATTGAATTTTACAACTCTACTCCGGCTTACCCGCAGTCCAACGGTCAAGCCGAGGCATCAAACAAGACCATCCTGGATGGGTTGAAGAAACGATTGGAGAAGGCAAAGGGAAAATGGGCTGAGGAACTACCCAGCGTCCTTTGGGCATACCGAACGACCCCTCGGCGATCTACCGGGGAAACTCCATTTGCTTTGGCGTACGGCATGGAGGCGGTCATACCTTTGGAAATTGGCATGCCCACCCTAAGAAGTGAAAGTTTTGAGCCTGAGCTGAACGCCGAGGCTCTCGCCCTGGAACTAGACCTAGTGGAAGAGCGTCGGGAGAAGGCCCTCATCCATGTGGCCGCCTACCAACAAGAGCTCTCAAGGAAGTACAACAAAACGGTGCACCCCAGACCGTTCAAAGTAGGTGATTGGGTTTTGCGGAAAGTTATGGGCAATACCCTGGTCCCGGGTGAAGGCAAACTAGGGGCAAATTGGGAAGGACCATACAAGATAACCGGTCTGGCGGGCAAGGGGGCATACCACTTGGAGGATCTGGATGGTAGAGGGATACCCCGGCCATGGAATGCGGCCAACCTCAAACTGTATTATTTCTAGCTTTTGCTTTCTTTTTGTGCAAAAGAATTTTTTGCCTTACACTTCAGAATGTAATTCTTTTTGTCAATATATAGAAGTGTCTTCTTGACCTTTAGCATTTTGTTTATTGCTTTTTAAAAAATACTCAACTGAGATGATTTATTCCGGTTGGAAGAGTTGATGACTTGTTCAACTTTTAGGATTCCCAACCGAGATGATTTACCCCGGTTGGAAGAGTTGATGACTTGTTCAGCTTCGGATTCCCAACCAAGATGATTTACTCCGGTTGGAAGAGTTGATGACCTGTTCAACTTGAAGATTCCCAGCCGAGATGATTTACTCCGGTTAGAAGAGTTGATGACTTGTTCAGCTTGGGATTCCTGACCGAGATGGATTATTCCGGTTGAAGAAGTTGGTGATTTGTTCAACTTAGTTATGCCCAACCGCGATGGTTATTCCGGTTGAAGAAGTTGGTGATTTGTTCAAATAGCTGTTCCAACCGAGATGGTTATTCCGGTTGAAGGAGCTGGTGAATTGTTCAACTTAGCTGTACCAACCGAGATGGTCATTCCGGTTGAAGAAGTTGGCTTTGTGTTCAATTTTGCTGATTACACCGAGATGTGGATTCCGGTCAAGCCAGTTGGTGATTTGTTCAACTTTGTGATTTAAACCGAGATGTTTTGCTGAAGATAGAGTTGAAAAAAAAAAAAACTGTGCAAACACTTGATGAAATTGGAAATTTTCATTGATAGAAAGTAAATACAAAGGATGGGGAACTTAGCCTGGTAACAAAAAAAAAAAAACTAAGCCAAAGGGGAGAGGTTTGCAAACTCGTCCCCGGTTGCCTCCAAGTCTACGGTTGGAGATTGTTCTTGGACGCCGGGCTCAGTCCTGCCGGGCTGCTCCTGCTCTTGTTGGTCCTCTCCCTCGACATCTGTCTTGGCCTCTTCTTCGAGACCTTCCTCGGCCTCAGCCTGCAACGCGTTGAAGACGTCGTTGGCATACGACACGAGGTAGGCCGGTAGGAAGGCAAGGGGCGGAGCGGCAAACACGTCGGTGTCTGGACCCTGACCAAGGTGTTCACAGGCGGACTTCCAACCGGCTTTGAAGTAAATGTCTTGAGTGGCGAAGACCTGTTTCTTGCAGTTGTCCTCGACTTCGTTGAAGCCGGCGTTGTTGGCATCTATGGCAGTCTTTCTTCCTCGACCTCTTGAGCGCATCAAGCTCGGCCTGGAGCTCATCCCTCTTCTTCTCGGCCTCGCCAAGCTGACCGAGCAACCTATTGTTGTTAGCGTTGGCGATTTCAAGCGAGGACTTTGCTCGGCCAAGCTCAGTTTGAAGGCTTTGGACTTGGCTGGCGGTGTCGCTCGCCCTTTGCCGAAGTCTGTGGATGCGCTTCATGACCAAGTGCTGCTTCTGGATGGCCTGCAAGTAGAGAATTCTGTAACAACCCTCGTACTGATTACCGATAAACTACTGAATTAGCTACTGGTTACTGCTAAACTGAACTGATAATGACTGATAATTGAATTAACTGAAGTACTGAATGGACTGATTGAAATCGAAACTGAAATTGAATAAGTTTATCTATTGAATTGCATATTGCATCTGTTTGATTGATTGATTATCTGTTTGAATTCATATGTTTAAACTGCTAATTGAAGGCCTTATCGGCGGCCGAATTAGGAACCGTTTAGAGTTTTGGAATCAGTAGAATATTTGTGATTTAATGGTATATTTATCTGAAAATTGATTAGGAATGATTAAATTAGATTTAAATGAATTAATTACAAGTTGTAGCTTATCTACCAAATTGCCATGGTTAGTGGACATTTGTTTATTGATTTTCAAGAGCCTTCTTACACCCAAACAAACACTTAATCAGCTCTTCTTGTGGCCTCTAACCGACCAAAACATAGAGAGAGTGAGGAAGGAAGGAATTCATCTTGTTCATCTAGAGAATTGCTTGGAAATTGAAATATTTGTAACATAGATTGCTAAATTGAGCTTGCAAGACTTGTAATTGAGACTTAGGTAAGAAAATCCATCTTCTTCTTGTTGTCTTTGAGTTCCATCTTGCATGTATCATGGTCATAGAGAAGTTAAGTCATGAATTTGCTCACATATGTTGAATTGGAACTCCATTGTTGCATGCATGCTTGAATTGGTGCATTTTGAAGTTGAATTCATGATGGATTGTACATGCATGCTCATGTTTCTATCAAAGTCCATGTTTTCATTTTGTTTTCCAACTATTGAGCTCAATTGAGCAAGGATTGAAGCTTAAATTTGGTTAAAAACTCATGCATTGCATGTTTTGAAATTGTTCTTGAAAATGGGTTTGAATGTTGGATTTAATTGACTCACCTTTGGGGTTTGAATTCACAAATTGGCTTTTGAAACTTGTTATTCATTGTTTTGGGATGTATTTTCCAGAATTTGGGCCCAAGAGGTCGAGAATTGAGTTGAGAATGCTTGGTTTGAGCTTGGGAGGCAAATCTGGAAATTCCATATTTGGCTTTTTCGCTCGAGCGAAAGATTCCTCGCTCGAGCGAGCACCCTTTATTCAGGGCTCCGCTCGAGCGAGCATCGAGCGTGGTATCGCGCGTAAAAATCCAACAACCAGTACTTTTACTGTTTCATCAGACCGCTCGAGCGAAGGATTCCTCGCTCGAGCGAAGCCTTTGATTTTGCAACCTCGCTCGAGCGAAGGAATGCTCGCTCGAGCAAGACCCCTGTTTTCAGCAACTTTTGAAAAATGCCTTCCAACTGTATTTTTGCATCCTCATCTCATCCTAGGCATTCTTAGGCCTAGTTTAAGGCATCTTAATGAGGATTTAGACGTAGAACCACACCGAGGAAATTTAGGGATTTAATTATCATCCTTCCCGACTGTGAAACTTAGTGTGTGTTCTATTTGTTAACTGTTTAGGGTTGGCTCTCGGGGACGCGCTCTAGCTGCTATTAGCCCAATCTCTGTGAGTAACGATTGTGTAAAGATATGTTCAAAATGGTTATCTTTTGAATACTGAACTGAACTGTTTATTGAACTGATATTATTTACTGAATGAATGTATGTCCTGTATTCTGAACTGTATTGTGGCATCCTTAGCACTTACTGTTTACTGTTACTGTTACAGAGCTCTGTCGGTTCCTTTGTGGAACCACACTGTCTACTGATTGATGGCCATCATTACTGTTGGGTCTGTTAAGACCCGGTCCTTTTGGACCTACTGTTTATAGGCTAATGGGTGTACCACATATGACTGATTGACTGAAACACTGAAAGACTGAAATACTGTTTAATGAACTGTTTACATTACTGTAAGGACATTCATTCACAACCTCTTTACGCTTTATGTTATTCACTGGGCTTTAGCTCACTGTTTATATATATATGTAGGTTCTCAGCAGCCAGACCGGAGCTAGGAGCGTGGGTTAGTCCCCAGTTTTGTCAAGCCAGCCTATGTGCCTCACCGCGAGATTCCGAGTTGCCATGCTATGGCTTGGGGTGTTTTTGTGTCCCCCATCGGTCTCCCTACTGTTTTGTGTTACTGTTTAGACTGTTATCCCTCTTACTGCACTGTTGTCAAGGGATTTGATCCCTGTACCGACTGACTGTAAATGTTTGTATATGATGGTATAGACTGTACTGTTCTGAACTGTATGAATGCATGAAAAATGTTTTTGGCATACAGATTTTCACAGCTCAATGGTCACTAGTTACTTACTGTATTGGCTTCCGCCAGGCCCTGTACTCTGTTTAACTGTATTACTGTTCAGCAGGCCTTTGGTAATCTCAGATTACTGGCCAGTTACGGTGCTAAACCCATAGGGCCGGTTTGGGTTGTGACAAATTCGATCAGAGAAGAAACCGTGCAAACACTTGCGAATTTAAGTAGAAGATTGAGATTCTTACCCTGGTCATGGACTTCACGGCTGATTTCACTAGTCGGGTGTCAGGAACGTGGTCGCTGCCAACCATGTCGCTCGGCAGCAGCAGAGCCTTTGAGAGGTCGAAGGCAAGCAAATGCTCCTTGTCGCCTTTAACCGAGGCATTTGCTGGGATCTCTTTGCCCCGGTGCTTCAGCTGCGGCCGCCATGCTGGAATGGGGTCGACCGTGTCAGCAGGTTGCTCGGTTGTTAGCTTGGCAACTAGCTCGGCAGAGGGATCTGCGCGAGGTCGTTTGCCAGCCCGGCGGGTTTCCTGTCTAGTTTGCCCAGCGGCTGGAGATGCCAAAGAAACCACGGGCCCGCTGGATTGGCTGGCAGCTGGGGAACGTGTGGCGATGCTCGGTATCTCGGCAGAAGTGGCTGTGAGCAAATTTTTTATGCGGCTTCTTTTTGCCATCTCCTCGGCTTCTGTTAACCGAATTAGTGGAACGTCAGGCAAAGTTGGGTCTGGAGGAGGTGATGGAGCACGGAGAAAGTCTGTTACTTTACTCCGGCGTGGAGCGGAATATCTGTAAGTGGGGACGTAGCCGAGCAACTCGTTACAATCCCGGTGGTTGTAGCGGAGCACGGTCCTGATGGCTTCAACGTTGGGGAACTGGTAGTTGGCTTGCAAGGCTTGAATTGTTGCAAAAGGAACAAGAAAAATGGTTAAGTACAGAATAATGAGGGAAGCCAATTGACCGAGCAAGGTAGCACGGCTTACATGTGGAACCGAAGTTCTTGCTTATGAACCAACCCGGTACCTCGGTTGTTTCATAATTGCCTGACACCCAGAAGAAATCGTCATCGTGCAGGTCCTTGTCCGGTGTACCGGTCACTATTTTTTCTTTGCCCG
This sequence comes from Camellia granthamiana, assembly GCA_036172215.1. NCBI lineage: Eukaryota > Viridiplantae > Streptophyta > Magnoliopsida > Ericales > Theaceae > Camellia > Camellia granthamiana. The sequence continues at coordinate 93,741,015 of CM069908.1, read as the reverse complement.
GCCTTATCTTAAGGTAATAGGCGAGGCCATCGCCGGTGTGCCCAAGTGTGTATTGCCGCAGTATCTCGGCTAAACCTAAGTTTGTGCCTAGCCTGTTGTTTAGCTCATGCACGCCGTTTATTATGCGGTAGCTGTTGGTTGACACTTGTGTGGGTGCTAGCCCGGTACGGCGCAGGAACTCGGTGATTAGTGGGTTGAGCGGGAAGCGGAGGCCTCCTTCGACGATAGACAACACGGTGAAGGGACACTGTTCTCTGCCCCAAGGCGTTGTCTCAATTTTCGCAAGTTCGAGGTGGACGTCGGCCGGGACACCGTACTCCTCCCTGAAAGCGGCCAGAGCAGCCGAAGTATCGACCAGGAAGCGGAATTTCCCCATTTAGGACCGGCCAAAGTTAGCTCGATTGAGGCGTTTGGCACTATGGTAATGGTGGCAGCTCGGTCCTTAAGAGCCTTGGTAATGGTCAATGGTCCCCTTGGACTCTGCAGGAAAATGATGGCAAGTGTGAGAGGGAGCGCGGTCGCGCAAAGCGAGCTTGACTTTAGCTCAGTTATGAAGTGTGCCAAACCACCTCGGTCGTAAAGGGTAGCCAAGGATCTCGATCGCTCAAGCGGACCAGAGATTAGCCCGGTCGAGCGTCCAAGCCCTTTTGCTATCCCGGTTTCTACTAAGGTTGGTACAAACAGATTATTTGCTCGGTCTGGATGATTTTTTGGATCAAAGGAGAACCTGGAGCCCGGTTAGCCCCAGATCTTCCATGTTCATCAAGGAAACTGAAGAACACCATGAACAGTTATGGGTTTGGGATGGTTTCGAGTGCCTATATCCTAAAACTTAAGGATTATGTACCCTAAAATGTGGAATAACAAGTGAAATAGCGAAGAAAACTCGAAGAACTTACCAGGAGAGGGCGAGGATGGCTTCTTCGAGCACGAACACAGCAATGGCGAACAAGGAAGAGGGGCACGGGAGCTCTGGAACGTTTGGAATGGAGGTATGACAGTAAGAAAGGAACGGAAGGAGGGAATGGCATGTATATAGGCCCAAAGACCGCCAAAATTTTGAATGCCAACGGACGGCTGGTTGGCTGCTCAAGGACCAATGGGAGAACGCCACGTGTCCCCATTAATGATAGCATCAGAGTTGAAGAGACGAGGGGCCAGGTGAGGCGTCGACCGTGCAAGACGAAAAGACAAGAAGGTCGGATGGAGCATTGACCGAGGAGGCGACCGGTCAAGTTTGAAGACAGGCATGTCAACTAGCCCGGTTAGTAAATTGATGACCGAGGAGGTGCTATCCCGGTCGGAATAGGTAATTCCAGTCACGCTTCAGCAGACGGAATTAAGGGGCAATTGAGAGGGAGATTAATGATTTGAGAATGGGCCGTGGAATTAGCCGGACAGATTGGGCCGGACGAGGTGGGCCGAGGTATTTGGCTCCGAGATTGGGCCGTGATCTTGCTCGGTAATGGCAAAAGCCTTGAGGAACTGAGCTACCTGATTTCGTTGGCACGGAGGCCAATCAGGTTAAGGTTCGGTCAGGCAAGGGTTCCATGGCTCGCGCATTGCTCGGTTGTAATACACGCGTCCTCAGCCCGGTATGACCAAGGTGATCATCTCCATCTCGGCTTCGTCGGAATGCAGTCGAGCACGGCTAGAAATGAGCCCGGTTGGAGGAGCACTACAACAAGTGCACTGGGGCTTGAAGTGCAGTATGGCCATTGATAGCCAAGAAAATGTTGCCCGGCTGTCGAGCTCCCAGCAGAGTGGGCTAGCAGTTAGGTTAGGTGATGCTCAGCATGACTTATGCTGACAGATGGGATAGCAGAGCCACGCGTCGAGAGATCACTGGGAGTAGATTTGGGGCGCAGAGGGTATTTAAGCATGTCTGCGCCCCCCCCATACAAGACAGATGAACATTTGGTAAGAAGAACACCAACACTCTCCTTCTCTCTCTATCTCAAGGTGTGTGCTAACTTGATCGTCGGAGGGGTTTTCCGGCCACACACTGCCGGGTAGCTCACCGCCTTTGTGTACGCAGGTGATCGGACTGAAACGGAGTTTGGAAGAAAAGAGTACGGGCTTGCCGGAATATTTGCTCCCCGTACACTATTGAAGCATTAAATCAAAGGCACAAGAAGCGAAGAGCCGCATGCATACGAATAAGAATATCCTCCCGAAAACTCTCTATTTAGTGTCTAGTTTCTGTTCTGTTTCGCAGTCAGAAAAATAATCTATTTTCACCCCAACCTTTTTTCTGTTCTGCCATGAGAATGGCCATTGATTTTTGATACTGCCTTGCTGCCACAGAAAAGAAACAGAGCACAAACAGAGTATTTCCAGGGAATGTTTATCATCTCTGCTCCACCCTATCATGAAACAAATCAAGGGAGGAGTAGAATCGATCCACAAATTATCAATGGTCGCAAGGTTATTGTGTGATGATCCATGGCTCGATGGGACAAAGGCTCAATGAATGAAAAAAAAAACCAACAAGACCTCCTCCCTATCATGGAGTTACCTCAAGGAAAGTGGTAAACATTGACACTTGAACCATTATCATCACTAAGATTATGTAATGAGTCAAAACTCAATGGGTTCAATTAACGTCCGATTGAACCCAACTTGATTTTATTATCTTGTTTTACCTATTTTAACCCATTTATTAGCCTTTTTAATTGCCTTGACATTCTTTAGTCATTTTAGTCCAACAATGAGAATTATGTCCATTAAAATAAGAGAAGCGTCAAACAAGGAGTTGTTCTTGGCATGAGAGAGTTGTAATGCCCTAGTAATAAACCTCCGAAGAGATTAAACCATTTAGTATGGAAGGTCTCTTTCTCATGCTAAAAACAACATATATGGGACTTCAATTCACCACTTTCAATTAGATTACGACAATATACAATATAATAATAAATCAAAGCAAAAGAGCAAAATAAGTAAGAAATGTAAGAAAATGAAAGGTTTGTGAAATTCACCTTCGAATGAAAGGATGAACTCCTTAGTTTACAAACTCTCTCTTGATCACCCTCAAGTGTAGGAAGTGTGTTCTCAAATTCTCAGAAGCTATGGAAGCTTGGAAGTGTTTTAACTCAAGATTAAAATGTAGACAAATTTTCCTTTTTTACTCTCTTTTTTCTCTCTAACCCTTTCTAACTCTCTTGAATCATTGTTTATTTCCTGCCTCTTGAATCAATTTCTTTTTTTGCCCCTGAAATCTCTCCATTTGATTGCTTTATATAGGTAATAAATAGATAATATAATAATACAAACCTATATATAATAAAATAATATAAAGAATATAAAGATTATATATATATTTATATATGTTTGTTGAGATTGATTTCGGCAGTCGAGGGCAGACCGACATCAATATAATTTTTTATTATTTTTCTTTTATTATAATATAATATAATATAATATAATATATAAAATATCTAAAATATATAATTTATACCAAAATACTAAACATTAAATATAATAATACAACTTTATATAAAATACTAAACAGATAATATAATAATATTAAACACATAATACAATAATATAATTTTTTTATTATTTTCTTTTATATATATAAAATATATAATTTATACAAATTTATATAAAAACACAAAAAATATGAATAAGCACATAAAATTATGCAAAATTACAAAAATACTAAACTAATGAAATATTTAGTATTTTGAAACAATTTGGCCATAACGGTGAATGTTGGGATTAAAGTTCAAATTCTATCTCTCTTACTGAGGATTCTGTGAGAAACACATTCTAATTGTTATCATCGGGTAATCAAAAGAAAGCACCCAAGTCTTAGGGCCGGTCAAAATTGGGGTGTCTACACCATACAATTCGGATGGCCCATAATAGAATATGAAATATACATCGTCTCAGGTTTCAAATTCTCTCATGTTTTACATAAAATGCCAACCAATTCCTCAAAATTCAATTCGCATGAAACATTAATGACAATAGTATCATTCCCATATTTGCAAAGCAATAACACTGCACTGTCCATCGAAACTGAAAGAAAAAATAAGAAAAATAATTTGTTCAACATAAAAACACTTCACAAGAACAACATAAAAGTCCAGAGAAATTTCTAATAATTATAATTTTCTCTGGGTTATAATAACAAGCTTATAATTTTCTCTGAACTCAAATAAAAGTCCAGAAACATTTACAAACTTATATTCACTTTCAAGATAACAAAAACAAAATCACAAAAAAATTAATGAATCTAGAGAGAATCACAGAGAAATTTACTGCTAACTATTAAACACAATCATAGACAAAAATCACACAGAAAATCTGTTATGAAATTATATGTTTTTCTGTGATTTTCACCGAACTACAAGCTTACAATTTTTTCTGCGTCATTATGCAATATTGCACTCATATCAAAATCCAGAGAAATCTACAAACTCATATACACCTTCAAGATAACAAAAAACACTGCACTGTCCTCTAAACTGAAAGAAAAAAACACAAAAAATAACTTTTTTTCAGAGAAACAAAAACTTATATTCACTTTCTACAAACTTATAATTTTCTCTGAATTACAAACTGAAAGTGAATAACAAACTTCTAGGCTGTGTTTGGTTATGCTCTGAAAATGTGATTCAACACCATCATTTGAGTGTGGTGTTTGGATGGAGCTGTGGAATTAATTTTTCACAGCTCTGCAAAACGCCTGTCGTCTGTCTGTCGTCTGTTCTGTAAAACCCAGTGCCTGTTTCAAATTTTTTTTTTCGAAAGGGTCGTCCGGCCGGTTGACCAGATGAGCGATTTTTTTTTTTTTTTTTTTTTTTTTTTTTACAAATTTTTGCAATTGATATATAATCGAAAAAAATATTTTCTGAAATTTTTAAAATTTTTTATGTGCTTCAAAATAATTTTGAGTTGTATGAGTTGTAAATTTTTGTATCACATATCAAATGTCACATCAACAATTTTCCACTCAAATCAAACCTCTTTTCCAAAACTATTTTCAAAACTCTTTACCAAACAAATTTTCTACACTCAAATCATAATTTCACAACACACAAACTCAAAGCACAACTCATACTCTCAAATCACATTTACAAAACTCTACCAAACGCTACCCTAATTTTTTCTAAACTCCAAATAAAAGTCCAGAGAAATTTAAGAACTTACATTCACTTTCTCAGATTCTATCTGCATTAGAAACTTTTAATAATATGTCCATATGAACTTATAATTTTCTTTGTGATTTTCGTTGGATTATAATAACAAACTTACAATTTTCTCTGGACTATAACAACAAAAGTGTAGAGAATGAAATTTCTCTAGTTTAAAAAAATTTCTCTGATTTGAAAAAATAGAGAACAAAACTTATCACTGATCAGCATGTTGATGAAAAACAGAGCACGAAAAATGAACTCTAAACATCAAAATCAACTACACTGTCAACACTCTTTGAAATTGATCAAAAAACAGAGAATGAAAAATTAATTCCAAAAATAAAAATTAACTCTATCAAGCTGGCCTCTGTCTAAAATTGATCAATAACAGAGAATGAAAAATCAACTCCAAAAATCATAAACAATTTCACTGAGCTAGCCTCTCTTTTAAATTGATCAAAACTGAAAATAAAAACCTAATGCAAAAATACACTCGAAAAACTAATATGAAATCGGAATCCTTACATAAAATTCAAAACAAAAATCAAAATCCATGTAGAATCTGCATAAAAAATATACCTGTTTCAACTCTACTGAAAAATCTACGCAATCAACACACTGTAACGCCTACACGATCGTAGCAATCTCTATCATCAAGTCCACTGCAACACTTGCAAAATCCCTATGAAATCTCTGACGAAATCTCCACCGCGAAGTCAGTTTCCAAAATCTCCACCGTGAAGTCAGCAATAGAATATTCAGTTTGCCAAAATCCAAACAAACTTATGTTATAAAGAAGGGTAAATTAGGTATTTTATAACATAAAATAAGGTTGAGGGACCTTAGCCATAAAAATATATTATTATGGACCTCTCCTCCTATCAAAAGTTGGGGAGGGACCTTAGACCAATTTTCTAAAAAAAAAAAAAAAATTTAATAATAAAGATAGGTGTTTGTATATAAAATTTAAAATGTTATTAAATAAAAAATTAAATTAAAAAATAAAAAATTAATTAAGGTAATTTTTTGATGATAATAAATTAAGGCACTTAGATTAATTGATAATTTATATATGTATATGTATATGTTTAATTTAAAATATTATTAAATAAGGTAATTTTATGGTAATACATTAGGATGTTTAGTTTAATTTAAGATTTAATTTGTTTATTTGAAAATGTTATTAAATAAAAAAAGTGGGTTAAAAATTAAAAATTAGATTAAGGTAATTTTATGATTTGATTTTATGATAATAAATGTGTTTAGATTAATTTATGGTTTAATTATAATAAGGTAATTTTATTATAATAGATTAGGGTGTTTAAGTTAATTTATTATTTAATTTGTTAAATATGTGATTAATCTAAAAAATTATATGTATGAGAGAGAGAGAGATGTCTTTTTATATAAGGGTAAATTAGTTTTTTTAACGTTTGGCGTCACACTTGGACAATAGTCCAAAATTAGGAAATGTATCTACATGTATTCAAACTAAAGGGGGTAAAATATTTTAGTATCAAATTAAAAGGGGGTAAAATGCTTTTTACCCTAAAAAGTATCAAGGAGTTTAAACATTATATGTATCAATAATAGAACAATAAGTTAACTAAAATTTGAGAAAAGTAAATTAAATTCAATATTGCCAACACTAGATTCATTTCAGTGGAGTGCGGACCTTATTCAAGATTAGTGTAATGCTATAAGGAGTGCGGATCTAATTCAAGATTAATGTAATGCTATAAGAAGAATTATACGCACTTTTATATAATATATATATTTTTTATTATAAGAGAATAATAACCACTATGTCAAAACAAATTATATAACGAATTCAACAAAAGGCAACACAGTATAAGATCAACAACTTTATACAAAGAAGAATTTGTGGGCCTTGTTACATCTTTATGAATGTTCATATTGGGTTGTGAAGTCAACTTACGAAGAACGCAATTATGGGTCCACTTGCCTGGTGCATTAACACAAAAGCCAAAACTCCTTAGAGCATTTTTAGTGGACACGGGGTCACTGAGCCCTCTTGCTCTGCTCCTTACTGTGCCTAAAACTGCACAGTTTTACTCTTTTTTTTAAATTTTTTTTATTATTTATTTTTTTATATTCTCACTATATTTTTTGGTATGATAAATTACACATTGCCCTAAACCTAAACTCTAAATTCTAAATCCTAAATATTAAACTCTAAAATAAAAATAAATAAATTTTAAGAATTAAACCCTAAGCCGTAAACCCTAAAATAAATATAAAAAAAAATTTAGAATTAGAATCTAAACCCTAAATCCTGAAAAAAAATAAAATAAATTTTAAGAATTAAATCCTAAACCCTAAAATAAAAAAATAAATTTTTTCCCTAAACCCTAAAATAAAAAATAAATAAATTTTAAGAATTAAACCCTAAACCCTAAAATTAAAAAAATAAATTTTATCCTTAAATCCTAAAATAAAAAAATTAAATTTTAAAAATTAAACCTTAAACCCTAAACCCTAATCCCTAAACCCTAAAATAAAATAAATAAATTTTAAGAATTAAAGTAAAAAAGTGACCAAATATAGGGGTAAAGTGTAATTTATCATGCCAAAAAATATAGTGAGAACATGAAGGAAAAAAAAAAAGGGGTGAAACTATGCCGTTTTAGGCACAGCCGGGGGGAGAGGGGGGTCACAGCAGTGACCCTGTATTCATTTTTAATGGTGTTTGTTAAAATAATATTACCATTTTTATAATTTAATAATGAATAGTACTATTTTGCCAAATTATACGAATGGTGCTCCAATAATTACATGCAATTTTGGCAAATCTTAATCAACTTTCCCTTTAAGTTTATAAGTGTTGTTTGGATATAAGTTTTTTAGTGATTTTTTTTTTTTTGGTTTATTTTTTGTCTTTTGTGACCTTTTTTCAACTGTTTGTAAAAAAAATTATATATTTACATTATACCCGACTTGAAAAATATAAAAAAATTTCAAAGATTTCAAAAAAAAATTTAAATATAATTCACCCCACCAAAAAACATATCACTAAAAAACCAACAATTATCCATTATTCACCCCAAAACAAAATTAGTAACTATATTAAAAATACCCAAAATTACATTGAAAAATAAATAACATTGCATAATTAAAAAATACATTCTCTTATAATTAATTATCAGGAGACAGGGGAAAATAATAATTTAGGTTGGTAGCATGTGCGGACCACTTGGCAAAAATCTCATTTTTGCGCGTTATGTAATGCGCTTTCATCTAAGGGTCCAAATGAGAAATGCCCATAATCATTATCAAACGTTCTACTTTTTTGATCTCAAGTTCTCTCATCTCTTGTAAATGTTCTTCCTTTTTAATCTTCAGTTCTTTCATCTCCTGCAATGCTAGCTTGAATCTTTTTTTCTTCTTTTTCAACTTTTTTCATTTCCTTCTCAACAAGGTATTGGTTAAATGTCTCCAACAAATTGTTATATTTGTGGACTTCAATTTGAACAACTTCACTTTTCCGAAGTAATTCATTTGCAGATTTCCTATCCATAGACCTTTTACCCCTTGTGGAGACACTACCCTCACTGATTGGATTATTACCAACAATTGGATTGCTACGAACACTTGAACTGTTGTCGTTTTCAAGAGAAATGCAGTTATCCATAGGGGATTCGAGGCTGAATTAGGAAAAAACAGTGTATGTATCTTTAACTTCACTATGTTCGTAGGAGTTACATCTTGCCACCTGATATTGTTTTGCAAGATTGGTTAACAATGTTTAAAAGTAAAATATTTGCTTTCATCTTGATCGTATAAAAGTTTTGCTTGAAGCATCTGTATCAATAAAAATTAGATTAATTCATTAGTTAATTTTTATACAAGACGAATTAAAAACTAACATAATAAATAAAGACAAAATCTTACTATATCAATTTGAGACATCCCACTTGGGTGTAGATTTTCGACTTGCGCTAAACACCCACGAAATTTGTTGGAACATTTCATGATTATACCTCATCGAGATTGGATAAACACTTGTGTTCTTGACTGATAATTCTAAAGAGAACAATAATTTTCATAAATTCTCCCCCAAAAGTGAGCATAAGATTGCGAATTGCCAATAATTGGATCTTCAGAAATGTGACACCAATTACAAAGTGCTACATCTTCATCAACTGTGAATGATTTTCCTCTCTTTGTTTTTGACGAGCCTTCTATAGTGATTATGTGAAAAAATTATAAATAAAATGTAATTTGGGAGGTTTGTCGTGAAATGAAATTGAGAAAAAGAGAGAAAAAGAAAAATATTATTTCTTAGGCTTGTTGTGAAATGAAATTAAGATTGAGGGTTTGTATTTATAGAATTAAAAAATCTGACCCATTTTTTTTTTTTTTTTGTAAATATGGCCGTTGAGAAATTGATCAAATATGACCTTTTATTTATAGTCGTTGTGCTTCTGCAAAGTTGAATTATTTATTTATTTTTTATTTACTTTTTTTAGAAACAAAATAGCATAACAGGGGCAATCCATCTATTGCTTAAATAACAAGATCTCAGCCTTTGATTAAACAACAATCCAACGACTGAGATCAATCTTCTAGATCATTCTGCTCAAATCTTAAGAAAAAAGCCCTCTGATCTCTTCATCACCGTGTTTGTCCACTTGCTCTCTTTATCCTCTCTTCATCCGAGATGAGAGCAACTCTGTGTATGTGTATGTGTATATCTCTATCCTCTCTTCGTCACTGTGTTTGGCTAAGAGATGAGAGTATCTCTCTCTCTGCATCTATATCCTCTTACTTTCTTCATCACTGTGTTCTGCTGAGAGATGAGAGCATCTCTCTCTCTCTCTCTCTCTCTCTCTCTCTTTGAGCTCAAGAGCATCTCTCTGTTTGTCCCCAAACCATCACCGATCATCGAACAATTTTCTCCGATCTCTAAAATTAGTATACTCTCTCTCTATCCTCAAACTAGTCAGTTGAGATGATGTCTTCTCTCTCTCTCTCTCTCTCTCTCTGTCTGTCTCTCTGATTTCAAGAGCATCTCTCTCTCTCTCTCTCTCTCTCTCTCTCTCTCTGTGTCCTCAAACCGATCACCAATCTCCAAAACCAGTATTCTCTCTCTCTCTGTTCTCAAACCAATCGGCTGATGAAGAAGCCCTGGAGGTTGATCCAGGTATTTATCATCTAAATTTGTGAAATTGATTCTGAAATTTGTGTGATTTGTTTGTGTGATTCTGAAATTGAAATTCTGAAATTTGTTTGAATGAATTCTGTTTTTTCAATTGAATTTGGAGCCAAAAATCTGTTGATATTTGCTGATGTAACATGTTTGGCACCTACTATTCAACTTGCCAAATTTGAAAACAGAAATGGCATTTGCTATTTTTGTCACTCTTGCCAAATTATAGCTTTGGCAACTCCTTTGACAACCCCATTCGAGATGCTCTTAGCCACACCCATTTGGAACTTGTGATAGAACCAATTAACAAACTTTCCTAATGCTGAACTATTCAGTCAAGTGGCAAGAAAAGTCCTCCAAAGATTTGGGAACTTTGGAAATGTTTTTCAATTTCAAATTATTTTTTTTATTAGCAAAGTAAAAATTTTCATTAATAATATGAAATTACAGGTATAAGAAGATAAAATGCATCGAGAAAGATTTAGAAAGTACAAACTACCCCTATTACTACTACTCACATCCACACAACCAATCTCTCAGCCTCATGATTTTTAATTTAAAAATAAGAAAAATAAAAGTACAAGTAAATAAAGTTAAGTATTAGATCTTAACAAAAAGCAATCAATCCCCAAACAACAAATCCCCACACCTGTTTCTACATTTCCCAAAGTACAACACTGCTTCACATCTTGTCACCCACGTCCCATTCAACGAGGACACTGCCAGTTGGCCGAAATACACCGTTGGCCGAAATATACCCTTGTTGAAGCTCCCATGTCCGAAGTTGAATCTAAATCCAAAGCTCCCACGCATCTTGGCCGAAATACATTCCTTCCATGGCCAAACACCTATCATAGTCGAACTCCTCCATCCATGGCCAAACACCTAAATATCTCCATGGCTAAAGCTCCTTCATCCATGACCGAAACCTATGGCCGAAAATCATAGATCTAAAACCAATTTCTTTGCAAACATCTAAACAGCAAAACTCACTCTTGAATGTAGCCGCCAAACACCCCTATGGACAACAACTCACTCTAGAATGAGTTCGCTGAACACTAGTGCTACAACGAAACACTCGAAGCTGAACACCTTGGTCCACCCATGACCATAACACGTTTAACTCCCATCCATGGTCAAAAATCCAAATAGCTCCCTCGGTTATTCCTCACCCCAACGCCGAAAAGCCCCCTTTTTATCGACGCAATGCCAACATCCATAGAGTTGAACGAAGTCCACCCCTTTAACTCCAACATGCACAGGAGCGCTAGAATGAACATCCTAAATAAATCTAGAATGTCCACTCCTCAAACTCCGACTCACATAGAATCGCCCGAATGAAGTTCCTAAACAAATCTAACCCACCAAAGTTCAAAGCATCTACCATATCCGAAAGCCCATGGTAGAAAAGCACATAAGCCAAACATCACCTCCATGGCATCTTCTCCTAAGCTGGTGACCCAAAAAAACACCCCATGGCTAAAAACTTCCATGGCCTACACCCCTTCTTCTATGTTGGAAAACCTACCAACCCCTAAAGCCAACATCTATGGTCGAGCAACTACCGCAAAAAACCCACACTCCTAACCCTTAAGACCAACACCCAAGCCCCCTCTTATACCCACACAACACCGAAACAACACCCAAGAATGGTACCACCCGGAGACCCCCAAACAACGCCTAGGCCGAAACACTACCATTGAGAACGAGAGGAAAATGGGGAGACAATAATGTTCAAGCTTATTAGAGAATAAGAAACAAAATAAGAAGAAAAAGAAAACGAGGCCAGCAGACTGCCATAGCCAAGGCAGCGGCCAGCCAGCCAACGATGAGGTTCGGGGGAAGGTTTTTAAAGAGAGAAGGGGAAGGCCCAATGTTTTAAAAATCAGGCTGGTGAGCGAATTGGAAAAAGGATCGAGTGGACGAGTCACCAATTCAACCGTTGATTTGAACCAGAATTGAACCATGACGTAACAAATATATTAAAATTATATTTAAATAAAAACATAAGTAATAAAATTATAAATTAAAAATGTTAAATTATCCTAAATATTTCTCCTAATATTTTTTTTACTAAAAAATATAATAATATATTTTAAAATATTATTAATTTTAATTTTGAAGGAGGCAATCAAATATTCAATGTTTCCTCCATATGATTTTAATTCAAATAATTTGATTGAAAGAAAAGCAAAAATTTTAGAGGGATATCAAAATTTCAAGTCTCTCTCTAATATATTTGATTGAATCCTAAGACTTTCACAATAATTTCAAGCTCTTAATCCTTGTTTGGTGTAGCTATAGGAAAGTGATTATAAATTATACCTTAACAAATTATAAATTATAACTTTAAATATAAGCTGATAACATGTTTAGGCCTCGTTTGGCAACTGACTGTTTTAGTCTAAAAGCCAAAAAGTTAATAAAAAAACTAAAAAGTCAACAATTTATACAAAAAAGTCAAAGATTCTCTTTTCTCTCTACTTTTTGCACATCTTTTTTGTAAAAAGTCAAAAAGTCATCCCAAACATACTAGTTTTTTTATCTCATATTTTAGCCAAAAAGTTACTAAAATAGCATGTTCCCAAACGAGGCCTTAATATAGTTGTGGGATTATTGATTTAATCAACAGAATAGTATTTGGTTGAATAAGCTATAAGATAACTTTTTACTATGTAATGTCTTTTTTGCCCTTACAAGATATAAAAATAGTTATTTTTTCCTTTTCTTTAATTTACAAAAAAAGTTGTTTCATTAATGAAAGTTAATATAATTAGTATCAATAAATATAAAAATTGATACGTTTCATTACAACAATTGTTATTTCATTTTTTTTTATTTCATTTAATAAAAGTTATTTCATTTTTTTATTCATTAATATCGATTAGCAACAATTATTTTTTTTTTCCTTTTAATACAATACCAAAGAATTTTATATCAATATAAAATTCTTTTAATAGAAGTTATTTAATTGAAATAAATTGTGCAATTTATTTCTTTATTTAAATTGTGCAGTTGTGCAATTTATATCAATATTAATTGTGAAATAAATTGTGCAATTTATTTAATGGATATAAATTGCAAAACCCTAGCCACCGCCGGTGGTCTGCAAGATCGTCACGTCGTCGATCATCACGTTGTCAATCGTTCTCATCATCATCACCATTTTCAGATCATGATCTGGTTTCAGAGAGAGAAAGAGAAAGAGAGAGAAGCTCGGCGATGGCGACAAAGCAGCGATGGGTTGCTACGACGCGGCGGCAATGGTCTGCAGCTGTAGGGCGGTGTCTTGAGACGCAACCGGAAACAACAGTTGATGAGAGCAGTGAGAAGGAGATATCTAGGTCTGTGTTGCATTCTCGCCTGGTGGAGAATGTGGGAAGGACGCGACAGAGGCGGCAATCGCAGTTCAGGTGAGGTAGAGGAAGGGCTTGCGGTTTAGATTGTGAAGAGAAAGAGTACGAAGAGAGGAGTGAGGGTTAGGGTTTGGTTCTAGAATGAGGCGTATATATATATATCGAGGGACAGTTCGAGAGAAAGAGAGATCGTGATGTGGTCTCAAGCCATCGAAAATCGCCTTTCACTCTCTCTTGATAAGGAGAAGACTTCATCTGATATATTTGAGGGTTCATCATAAGTCCATGGACTGCTGTACCAGAGAAGTCTGTTTGTTTGTAACTAATTAGTAACAGTTTAGATTAGCCTAACTATTAGTTAGTTAGGAGAGGTTAGGGCTTGTATATATATACACAACACAGCAGATATAGGGCTGTAATAATATTGATTAAATTGATTCAGCATTTGTTTCATGGTATCAGAGCCTCGCCAAGCTCCAACGAGCGATCCTTCAATGGCGACCTCTTCAATGGCATCTTCTTTGTCATCTTCAACATCACCGATTCCATCCAACCTGAGTATGTTGATCTCTAATCTCAATTCCTTTGTCACAGTAAAGTTAGACAGTATGAATTTCATCATTTGGAAGAACCAGATACAAAACATTCTTCGAGCAACCGATTTGATGAAGATCATAGATGGTTCTCAGTGTTGTCCTAGCGAGACGATTCACGATTCATCATCTGGAACTGATATTCAAAATCCTAAAGCTACTCTATAGAAGATGTTGGATGCACATCTTCTTAGTTGCATTACAGCTACACTTTCCTCTGTAATTTTCACCTCTGTTCTTCATCTTTGAACGAGTTCTCAGGTATGGAAATTTCTTGACAAGCGTTTTACATCATTGTCAAGGTCTTATATACATCAACTTAAGAACAAATTGAATTCAATCTCAAAGAAATCAGATTCAATGGAAGTCTATCTGAGTAACATTAAGAGTCTTGTTGATCAATTGAGTGTTGCCTCCTCATTTGTGGATGATGAAGATGTGGTTCTTATCACATTGAATGGCTTACCAAGTGAATATGATTCTGTGAAAACTGCTATTCGCACTCGTTCTGAACGAATTTCTATGGAAGATTTATCTCCTATACTTTGCTCAAAGGCTATTCACATTGAGGGGAAACTAAAGCAAGCAGCAGACTTAACTGTTGCCTATGCAACAATAAAAGATTCTAACTCTTCAAAGGGATTTCAAGCTTATCAACATAGTACAGGTTCTCGATATGAGTCTAGGGCTTCTAATAGAGGAAATCGATTTTCTCAAGGTCGATCCTTCATTTTTCGAGGCAGATCACAAGGAAGAGGCAAATCCAGTTATGGAGTTAGCTGTCAGATTTGTGGAAAGAATAATCATTCTGCTATTGATTGTTGGCATCGAATGGATCTACAATTTCAACCTTCCATCCCTCTCCAATACTCATCCTCACAGCAGTCACCTACCTCATCCGTTCCTCATCCTCATCAATCTAGGGCTTTTATTGCCTCCATGTCTGATGATGGTGCTTCTCATAGTTCTACTCCTTGGTTTCTCGATTCTGCAGCATCAGACCATATCACTCATGATCTACATCACCTCAACTCTTATCAACCATATCATGGCAATGATCATGTAACTATTGGTAATGGCACTTCTCTCCCCATTCATAATACTAGCCAAGGTATTCTTCCCACTCCCCATCATTCTTTTCGTTTGAACAAGGTTTTACATGTTCCTCACATTTTTACTAATCTTGTTTCTGTACAAAAATTGGCTCAAGACAATAATTGTTCCATTATCTTTGATCATAATTCTTTTTCTATTCAGGACAACAGTTCCAAGGCCATTCTCCATAAAGGTTTTCATGCTAATGGTCTTTACTAGTTTTCTAATCATCTATCCCATGCTCCTTATCATGCTTTGCACAGCCTCACATCTTCTTCCACTGCATCTGCTGATATTTGGCATAAAAGATTGGGACACTACAACAAAATTGACTTTTTACGGCACCACATCAACGACATACAATAAATATACGCCGTAGTTTCTCACTTTTACGACTTGCTTTTTTTGCACGTCGTAAATACTTTTCCAACCACGGCGTGTCTATTGCGCAGGCCGTAAATAGTAGTAACGATGATTTTTTTACGGCTTGCAATGTTTGCCGTAAATAATAAAACTTTTTATGACATGCATATGGCATGCCGTTATTACATCAACTATATACGACGCACATATGCCAGCCGTGAAAAGTATTACACTTTTCACGGCGCACAAAATACCCGCCATTAAACGTTTTACACTTTTTACGACGCACACAATGTTTGCCGTTAAAAGTATTATCTTTTTACGACACACAATACATGTCGTGTATTGTATGTTAAAAAAATAGGCGCCAGGGCCAAATTTCCTGCCGCCAATTCAACCCCAAAAAAATATAAAAAAAATAAAAAAAATTTAGAAAAACAATGTTTGGTTTGTGTAATTTGGGAAATTTAGATTGTTTGGTTTGTGTTTCAGAAACATGTTTCTGAAAAAAAAAGTACGAAAACATGTTTGGTTTGGTTTTTTGGGAAATTTGTTTTGGAAAATTGTTTTGAGAGAGAGTTTTGGAAAAAGTGATTGATTTGATGTGTGTGTGAGAGAGGTTTGTTTGGAAAAGTTGTTTGGTTTGTGTGTTTTGGAAAAAATTTTTGAGAAAATTTGTTTGGTAGAGAAAATTTCTGAAACTTATTTCTGAAAAAAATTTCTGAAATTTTTTTCCCAAACACAAACCAAACGAGCCCATATACCTCAACTATTTGGCTTTTGACCGATTCTAATCATCAACTATTCGAAGGGTTTCAATCTCTCTTCGGTGGCGAGGGAGAAGGATCAGACGACGCCGATTACGACAGCGGCAGTGGAGCTGGTGGTACGGCCGTCGGACAGCGGCGACGGCAGCGAAGCTGGTTGCGACAGCGATTACGAGCCTAGCGAGGTTCGTCGGGATCCACCTCTGTATTCTCACTCCGATCGATTCTCCGATGACCTGGTCTGTCTTTCCTTCTACATCTTATATATACATATATATGCTATGGTTATCATTTCCCTAACTTATCCCTGCTTCTGAAGAGACTTGCTTGCAAACTTTAACCCTAACCCTAACCCTAATTTGAGTTCTAGATTGAGGGTGGGTTCTTTGAATTCTGTGTCTGGTGGGTCGGTATTGATTGATTGTTTGAAGAACAAAGAGGGTGGGGTTAAAGAGGAAGAGAATCAAGAAAACAAAAATGTTGATGTGGGTGGTGTTGAAACTTCGTTTGGAGAAATTGTGTTGGAATTTGAAGGTATAGAGAGGTGAAAAAAAAAAAAAAAATTTGTTAAAAGCATCATTCTTTGATCGCAGTTACTTTTCCCCAAAAATGGTTTTCTTTGCACTGTTTGGTTGCTGAGAAAATGTGGGAAAAGGATGAAATAAACATTTTTGAACCTATGTTTTGGAGATTTTTTTTTTTTTTTTTTTTGTGTGTGTGTGTGTGTGTGAAAATGGGCTTTCTTCGTTCTTTATACTGTGGAAAAATGGCATTGTAAAGGTCAATTTTATGCCTGTTTGGTTGTGGGAAATTGTAAAAAAGATAAACAATTAAAATTCATATATATTTTTATATTTGCATGGGAAAGTTTTTCTATGGTTTGAGAAAGGAGAGTGGGTTTTTAATTTGGTTTTAATAGTTTGGTGTTAGGACTATAGTTTTTTAAGTTGGTTTTTAGTTTGGAGCCTTCTTTCCTGCTTTGTTTGGTTGCTAAGAAAATGCAGGTAAATGAAACCAAATCTTATTTTTCCATTGTTTTGGAGTGTGCGGAAAGATGTAGGATCCTTTTGTGGGTTTAGTGTTTGAAATCCATGTTTATCAATTAGGTCCCCCTTCTGCAAATACTTGGGTGGAAATTGGAAATTGGAAATTGGAGTTTTGAATATATTTATACTTCTTGTTTCCTTTTTCTTGTTTTCATTTATCTCTGTTTAGCCTGAGGCAAAGTGCTTTCACACATTGTTTGGCTGCTGAGAAAAAGTTGGGTAAGAAAAGAAATTATAATATGCTCTACTTTCTTTTGGATTGTTTGGAGGCAGGAACTTTTACTCCTAAGATAACTACTCTTGATTAAGTTGATGTCCTCTGTTTATGTTGCTTAGACAACCATTTCCATTTTACTGTTTCTTTCCCAGGTGGATTGGTTCTTTTAGAATAGCATTCGAGAACCTAATAATTATGTGGTTGTTTGTGTTTTCATTTTTACTTTCTAGTGTTAGTGTCTCAGAATTGTTGTTGATTTATTCGAACTTTTTTTTGTTTTTCATGTTTTTTTATGTTTGAAAAATATATATTTGTGTCTCCCGCATCATGGTGTTACTTTTCTTTAATCTAAATGAAAATTATTTCCCTTTGTGATATATCTTGATTATTTAAGAGAGGTTTTTTGTGTGCTTTGGGAGAGATTATCTATGGGTTAGTATTTGGAATGGAACTCGTGTGAAAATTATTTCTGTCCTTGAAGAAATGGCTTCAAATTTGGGTGTTAAAGAATTGAAAGGTTGGAAGATTCTGGTTCTTGTTTGCTCCTCTGTATATACTGATCTATTTCAAGTTTTATTTATTTTTTGATAATTAAAGATAGTATTGTATTGTTATATCAGTTTCAAGATTTTTCTTTGGCTTTTTGCTTAACCCTAGTTTATAAAATGACTAATTATTAGAAAATCGTTTTATTGAAGTGTGTGTATATATATATTAACAAGATCATATATGCATGTGTATTACAGCCTTTTTGCAGGAATCTTGGTGATTAAATCATTTCCTAGTGGAAAAATGTTTCTCATTACTTTCACATAAGCATGATCAAATGCATTTGGTGTGTTGTCTTTCTAAAGTGCAAAATTATAAATGATTAGTAGGGTCCCGCTTCATAATTGGAGCAGTGGTTCAGAGATGAAAAATAATGTGCTCTGAAGCCACGACTACCAAAGTTAAAGCTTTCAGCTTTTAGTTATTGGCAGCTTGCTATTGGCAGACCGAAACACATAATCTCTCACTTATTTTCAGATCAGTCTAAACAACTGACCGGTTGTATGCTAGTGGACTGACATTTATAATGTATACTATCAGTACTAGGTAGCTTAATTAATTACAAAATTTGTGTTGTCTTCCCCATTTTTTGAAATGTAGTGAAGTGTGGAAATAAATTGCAGAAATGTAGTAAGTGCTATTCCAAACTGAACTGCTTTATGTCAAATTGTGAAGCTATTTGCTTCATTATTATATATTCTTACATGTGTTAATTATTAATTACTTTGAAGGTCTGAAACAAGTTTGGGAAGTTTAGAATAAGTGCACTTTTTGACTTTTTTTGTATTATGTGTAGAAAAAGTAGAGAGGAGATGTTGATTGATGTGACCCAAAAAAGATAAAAAGATGATATAAGTGCACTTATATTGGGATGCCAAACTTGGCTTTAGTCTTAAGTGACATATGAGTAGTTCTTTTCAAACCTCAAGCACATGGGTGCTTTTGGCTTGACATGGATGGGGTCTGCATTATTATCACTAGTTGAACTTATTTCTATTTCCCTTAGCTCTTTGATTATTTATTTCTATAGTTTGTTTAGGGGGGAAAAAAAAAAGGTTCATTTTACTGTTGAAGAGTCATTGGACCAGTGTGTTCATGATAGAGTAATGGGCCCATACCTGGCCCGTATTGTATTATATTTTGGCAGCTGGAGTAAATCATTTGTAATTTTCTAAACCCTGAGCCTTTCTGAATGTTTGGGATGTTTATTTTTTGTTGTAGAATTAAGGGTGGGAAGTTTTTATCTCAATATTGAGGGTTAAGTATTTTCCTTTTTAAAATTTGGTTTCAATCCTATTTTTAATATACTACTATTGAAACAAATTTACTAGTCCCATAAACTTGTTGAATTTATTATTTTTGTTAAATTTAATTTTTACAATAGTGAATCTATCAGGATTTCAAGCCATTGGATGGTAATAAAAGTTACTATCCGGTCATTTGCCTATCCATGTTTAGAAAATCATGAAGACACTTGTTAGTTTTGTTTTTCATCTTAATGTTCTTGGAACCTGCATGTCATCCATAATTTGTGTTCAATTGCTCCAATTTAGTGTACTAATTGCGGCACATCAATTTAATGTTTGAAGATGATATCTTACCAAGAACACTGATTCCCTTGGAACATTAATTTAAATTTCTCTTCTGGTGGATTGTATTCCTTTTATATAATAAATCAAAAATTCTATGAAGCCTTTGAATCTTCTGTTTACTCTATTTATTATCTGTTAATCTAGGCCTTAACGCTTTAGACAACTAAATAAGTTAGTGGATTTTTTTTTTTCCCAGTAACTGTTTTTGGTTTTCTTTTGACTTCTGATTTCTACATGGTTATTCTTTGATCCCTCATGGAACATATATCACATGCATATAGATATATTTTCATATACAAGTGTAGATACATATACACATACACATATATCCACAAGTGTATATATTATTTTGGTTTGTTTGTTTGATAACATGGTATTTGGCCCACTAACTAATCCGGGAGGCCCAATTAAAGCCAAGGCAAAGCCCCGTATGGACTTGCCCCAACGAATTATTTGCACCTGGGATGTTTTGAACCTGAAACTTGGAGGGTGTCAACCACTTGGGGTTATACACACAGTTATAAGTGTATTGAGTGTATATACACGGCTACAAGTGTATACGTGAAATAGAATTAGAGCAACGTATACACAGGTATATACACACATAGACTTCCACATTGTCAATGTAATTGCTAATATAGTTAAATGAAATAAAATTAGAACAACAAATATTGAAATCACTTTAGCTCTATGGCTTCTGATGACAGTACTGGTAAATTCTATGCAATTTTGGTCATAGAATTGGGATGAAATAGATGTCCTTACATATTTCAAGTTCTATAATAATATAAAAGTTACAAATCAACATAAACATTGGTGTGTTCCTGAAAACAAATGCATCTCATCATAAATTCAAAAAAAAAAAATAAATATGCTATGTTGACTATTTTCTTTTACCAATTGCATTTAATATCTGATGTGACATACTCCACTGTTGTTAATACAATAGGTCCCATAGACATATCACTGATATCTAAAGATAATGGAATGTGCCACATCAAAATCTAAATGGAAATGGTCAAAACAGTTGATAAGCATAGCAATACTCAAATTGAATTAACAGATTGACAAGTTGCTACAACATTGAGAAAATGATTGATGAGCTGCTGGAGCATTGATAACATGATTGAAGATCTTAAAATGGATATCTACATATTGAAAACTTTCTTTTTCTCATATAAATTAGATTGCATCTTTTCTCTTTTTTAATGTTATTATTTTACTTTAATAATGGGATGAGCTAAATAGTAGAGCTATGTTCATCTTGTTCTACTATCTTTAAAGATGGTTCAGTAACGCAAGACTGGTGTTGTTCAGGTTGACAAGTCCATCACTGCGATGTATAAGAAATTGCAAAAGAACCTAACCTCAGAGGGCTATTGCCTTCTTTGTGGGATAAGTGCAAGGTAAGCAAGCTCTTCTGTGAATGCATGTTCACACTCTTGTAAGGTTTACTATGTACCAATCAGTGGGAAGTTGGGAAAATATTTACCAAAAGGTTTACACAGCAAAAGCTGCACCTGATGTTTTTGTAAATAGTTTTGGTCAAATAAGCTGATATTAACTATCCTCTTTCTGGTATATTTTGGTGATGCAAATAATACATTAAACTGCCTTGAATGGTTAAAGTTTTAGATCTCTATTTGACACTGCTATGTCTGTAAGGCTTCTGAAGCATATTCAGTAGTATGACATGTTAACTTGATGCATTGTAGGCCTACAGCTACTGTAAATTATGTGTAACCATTGACATGAAATATTGATAAGCTTTATGTTTAGACCATCAGCAGTAAAAAATGGGACTGTAAACCCTATTAAACTTTAAGCACATGGCCTAGTAATGACATGGGCCCCTGCCAACCCTAGTAATGACATGTACCCTAGTAATGACTATAAAGCCTCGTAATGACAGGGTTCCCTGTGACTTTTTCTCATCCTGCCTTATCTTTTACTGAGTTGACAGTCCAAACCCAGCTTTTCATGGACAAGGAATGGTTCTAATTTCTGCTGATAAATCTAAAGTGGAATAGGATGTGGTAAAAAGGCTGCTTTTGGACCCAAGTGTGAGTGGATGGACTGATGCTAAACTTATATCTTCTGTGATTGATCTTAATTATACAATTTCCATGCCTATCCGAAGAGGAATGGGTTATAAATACCACACTCGGTCTTAAGAATTGGTTTTGATTTTGATTTTTTTTAAATTAATTGTTGATGAAACTCTTAACAATGAATTGTAGGATTTAAGGGTTGGAAAAGTAGAGATCCTTTAACATAATTATGCAAGTCCCAAGTATGTGCTGCATTGAAGTAGATTAATTCCATCTCTTCCTCTTTTTAAATTTAATTTTTCTCTTGAGCTTCTTATGATTTGGATTTAGTAGCAAACTATATATTCTTGTACAAACTTAATGGTTTGTTTTAAGATTCCTACTCATTTCCCTCTAGAAACATTGCAAAAAAAGATGTAACTTCATTAGAAGTAACTTCATTTGAGGTATGAAAAAAAAGGTTTTGCTTTATGTGGATTTTGTTTGCATATACGTTGAGACTATTGATATCTTGAATTTTTGCTAATTTTTCATTATGACATTGCTTTTATGGGGGCCATTGGATTATCTTATTAACTCTAAAAAAAAAAAAAAAAAAAAAAAAAACAAGGCACAAAACACATGTGGCAGTGGGTGGGACCCACTGCCACATCTTTAGAGCCACCACTAATTAGTGGTCTAGAGCATTTTTGTTTTGGAAATGCTTTGTTGTTGTTTTAAAATTTCTTGATCAGTTCTTAATACCTCAAAAATATTTTGTCCTGAGTTGTTGGTTTATGTACTAATGTGAAGTTTCCTTTGTCATGCAGACAAGAAATGCAATAGGGTTAGTTGTTCCAGTTATTGCCGCGGGTTTAGGTGACATACATTGGGCACCCTCGTCCCTGTGATAGGAGCAAGTGGATTTGCTACAGCTATAGCTGCAACTGCTATAGGAACTATTGTCAGTAGTTTTAGATAATCTCAATATGTTTAGAAAGTTAGATATGCATAGTTTTGGATAGTTTAAATTTTGTATACAGTTTAGAACTTAAGGATATAGTTTTCGAATGTTTGGAATGTATAGACAATTGTTGAATGTTTATAATTTATGGATATAGTTTTTTTTTTTAATGTTTCAAACAATATTTTGGTGGTTGATTGATGTTTTGTGATGTTTGCTTGTAATATTTGTTAGATTGTACCAAATTGGTCAAATAGAACTTGTTGAATTTTAAAAAAAATAAAAAATAAAAAATTGCATATTCTACGACAGGCATAAGAAGTCGTATAACATATTTTACGGCGTGCAATCAGCGTCGTTATTTGTCTAACCAATTTACGGCGTGCAAAAGTAGTCATAGAAAAAGTAACAACGACGCATAAAATCTGTTGTTAAATAGTTTTTTAACGACGTACTATAGCATGTCGTAGAAAAAGTAACGACGACGTACAAAATATGCCGTTAAATAGTTTTTAACGGCGTACGAAATATGTCGTTGAAAGTAAATGACTTTTCATGACTGGTCATAATATGACGCGCGCCTGCACGTCGTAGAAGGGTTTTTACGGCATGCATTGCGCGCCGTAAAAACCCTTTTTTGTTGTAGTGGGACATCCCTCTGCTTTTAAGTTTCATTTGCTTAAGACCTTTTTACCTTTGTCCTCTAATAAAACATCACTTTCATGTGTTGATTGTGCCATGTCTAAATGTCATCGCCTTCTTTTTAAGCTGTCTAATTACTCTATAAACACTCCATTGGCTTTAATTCACAATGGCATTTGGGTTCCTTTTACTCATATTGCTTCTATTTTCAAATACTATGTTGTGTTTATAGATGATTTTAGTCGATTTACTTGCATCTATCCTCTATGCTATAAAAGTGAGGTTTATGTTAAATTTTTGGAATTCAAGGTTTTTGTGGAAAAACTGTTTGGATATCCTTTTAAAATCTTACGGACTGATGGAGGTAGTGAATTTGTTAACTCTTCCATGGACAGTTTTATGCAATCTCATGGCATTTATCATTAACACTCTTGTCCCCATACACCATCTCAAAATGGTGTTGTCGAAATAAAGCATTTACACATCACAAAAACAGCCATTGCTTTACTCTATCAGTCTTCTCTTTTCTTACATATTGGTTTGATGTTGTGCCTGCTGCCACCTATTTGATTAATCGGTTGCCTAGTACTGCACTTTCCAACTGTTCTCCTTTTGAAAAATTATTTCAAAAACCACCTAATTATTCTCATTTGAAGGTATTTGGTTGCCTTTGTTATCCTTGGCTCAAACCATATTCTCCTCATAAATTAGCACCCAAATCTACTGCTTGTGTATTTTCGGGTTATCATCCCAGTGTTAAAGGTTACCGGTGTCTGAATCCCCTTACAGGTAAAATTGTGCTTTCTAGGCATGTCACATTTCAAGAAACTGTTTTTCCATATGCATCTTCTTCTGTTATTTCTTCTGGTCCTTATGCCTCTTCTTGTTCTCAGTTGCAGACTTTCTTCTGGTCCAGTCCACTCCCATCTTAGCTCTTGCCTAGGCAGTCTATGCCCTCTCCCCCACTGCAGTCGATGCTTTCTTCAGTTCATCACCCTCTGTCAATACCCCCTGTGCAGCCTTTGTCTTCTTCTCCCATGCCGCCCAGGTCTCCACCACTGCAGTCTATGCCTTCTTCGGTTCAGCACCCTCTGTCAGTACTACCTGTGCAGCCTCTCTCTTCTTCTCCAGTGCAGCCCAAGCCTTCTACTTTTGTGTCTCAGCCTGCTCTCATCCCTATTAACTCCTTGTCAGTTGTTTTACCTCTTCCTCCCCCTCATTCTCTTAACACACATCCCATGCAAACTAGGTCTAAAACCAAACCTCTCTACCTTACTACTTCTTCTAGTTCTTCTCCAGATGCTTCTACTGAGCCTTGTTCCACTAAAGTAGCCTTACATTCCCCTGTTTGGTTTAAAGCCATGTTAGATGAATATTGTGCCCTCCAACATCAAGGTACTTGGTCTTTAGTCACTCTTCCATCTTCTAAGCAAGCTATTGGTTGCAAATGGGTTTTCAAACTCAAACATAATTCTGATGGGACAATTGCCAGACACAAAGCCCGACTTGTCGCTAAAGGTTTTCTTCAACAATATGGTGTTGATTTTCAAGATACCTTTAGTCCTGTGGCCAAACAACTTACTATTCGGATTCTTCTATGCTTGGCTTTGCATCATCATTGGCCTATCAAGCAGCTCAATATCTCGAATGCCTTTTTGCGTGGCAAATTAGAAGAGGAAGTTTATATGGAACAACCCTTGGTTTTGTTGATCCCTCTCAGCCATCTTTTATCTGTAAGCTTCACAAAGCTCTCTATGGACTAAAACAAGCCCCAAGGGCTTGGTATTCCACATTTTCCTCATTTTTCCTCTCTCAAGACTTCATCAACAGCACCTGTGACACCTCTTTGTTTGTCCACAATGCTGGCTCTTCTCTCACCTATATTCTGATCTATGTGGATGACATTTTACTTACTGGCACTAATGAGTCCTTTATTCAATCTCTTTTGACTCATATACATTATGCCTTTTCTATGAAAGAGCTTGGGGATGTATCCTATTTTCTGGGCATTTTTGTTCAGCCCACTTCTTCTAGTTTCTTTCTCAATCAATGCAAATATGCTACTGATTTTCTCCACAAGGCTGGCATGGTGGATTATAAGCCATGTGCTACTCCAGTTTCTCTTAAAGCCTCCATCTCTGAATCTGATTCCCTTTCTTTCTCTAATCCTTTTCTATATCGGAGTATTATCAGTGCTCTCCAATATCTTACCATCACAAGGCCTGAATTATCATATGATGTTAACCAGGCTTGTCAATTTATGCATGCACCCACTGCGGGCCATTTTACTGCTGTTAAGCGGATCTTACGCTATATAAAGGGCACTCTCTCTCATGGTCTTGTTTTCACTCCCAGTTCTTTTCAGCTCAATGCTTATACTGATTTTAATTGGGCTGGCGATCTCGTCGACCGACGGTCTACCTCTGGGTATTGCATCTTTCTCAGTGACAATCTTATCTCTTGGTCCTCTAAGAAGCAGTCCACTGTGTCTCGGTCTTCTACTGAGGCTGAGTACCAGTCTCTTGCCCACAATGCTGGCTCTTCTCTCACTTATATTCTGATCTATGTGGATGACATTTTATTTACTGGCACTAGTGAGTCCTTTATTCAATCTCTTTTGACTCATACACATCATGCCTTTTCTATGAAAGAGCTTGGGGATGTATCCTATTTTCTGGGCATTTTTGTTCAGCCCACTTCTTCTGGTTTCTTTCTCAATCAACGCAAATATGCTACTGATTTTCTCCACAAGGCTGGCATGGTGGATTATAAGCCATGTGCTACTCCAGTTTCTCTCAAAGCCTCCATCTCTGAATCTGATTCCCTTTCTTTCTCTAATCCTTTTCTATATCAGAGTATTATCGGTGCTCTCCAATATCTTACCATCACAAGGCCTGAATTATCATATGTTGTTACCAGGCTTGTCAATTTATGCATGCACCCACTGCGGGCCATTTTACTGCTGTTAAGCGGATCTTACGCTATATAAAGGGCACTCTCTCTCATGGTCTTGTTTTCACTCCCAGTTCTTTTCAGCTCAATGCTTATACTGATTTTAATTGGGCTGGCGATCTCGTCGACCGACGGTCTACCTCTGGGTATTGCATCTTTCTCAGTGACAATCTTATCTCTTGGTCCTCTAAGAAGCAGTCCACTGTGTCTTGGTCTTCTACTGAGGCTGAGTACCAGTCTCTTGCCCACACCGTTGCCGAACTTACATGACTGTAAATGCTTCTTGTAGAGTTTTGCATTCCTCAGTCCTCTGTTCCCGTTCTTTGGTGTGACAACATGTCTGCTCTTACTCTTGATGCCAATCCAATTTTTCATCACCGCTCCAAGCATATAGAGGTTGATTGCCATTTCGTTTGTGAGAAGGTTACTGCTCATAAGTTGTTCCTCAAGCATGTTCTCACCTCCAATCAACTCGCGGACATATTTACCAAACCTCTGTCTACTGCCAGATTTTCTTTCCTTACTTCCAAGTTGAAGGTTGCTGCTTCACCCATCAATTTGCGGAGGCCTGATAAGGAGAAGACTTCATCTGATATATCTGAGGGTTCATCATAAGTCCATGGATTGTTGTACCAGAGAAGTCTGTCTGTTTGTAACTAATTAGTAACAGTTTAGATTAGCCTAACTATTAGTTAATTAGGAGAGGTTAGGGCTTGTATATATATACACAACACAGTAGATATAGGGATGTAATAATATTGATTGAATTGATTCAACATTTCTTTTATCTCTTTCTCTCTCTCTCTCTCTCTCTCTCTCTCTATGGAAGTGAACAATGTTTGGTTGTAGATTTATATATTTGTTTTTTGGTAATATTTGAAGTATATGAGGGGTATTTAAGTCATTACGCCCCTCAAAATTCAGCTGTCCGCTTAAGCTATTTCTGTAAGCACTTTTTTTTTTTAACGGCGAAACAAAAAATCTTTATTGATGAAAACATACGAAGTATGACAAAATACATCAATAAAAAGGAGCTTGAAGCTAACACAAGCTTCAAGCTCCAATTGGCAAGGAGACAACAAGAACAAAAGCAACAGAACCAAAGCAGAACAAAACTGCCAAGACAGAACCAAAGCAAAACAGAAACAGAACCAAGACAGAACAAAATTGCCATGCCATGGACATTAGCAACCAGAAAGCTCTTAATTATTGAATGAACCTGTGCACATAAAGACCGTAAACCTGCTGCCATGAACCTGAGCACATGCAGTGCGTAAGCCATTACTGCCAAGAACCACTACTGCCATAAACCTCAACAGATCAGATTACCAGTGCCTTACACCTCAACAGATTAGATTACCATACCATGAACATTATCAACCAAAGTATCTCATGAGCGAATGCAATGCCTTACACCAGAAACATTGAAGAGAAGACAGAACCAAGGCAAAACAAAAATAGAACTAGCAACCAGAAAGCTCTTCTCAGATTCCATCAGACAAAGCACTACTGAATGAACCTGTGCACATGAAAACCGTAAACCAGCTGCCATGAACCTGAGCACATGCAGTGCGTAAGCCATTACTGCCAAGAACCACTACTGCTATAAACCTCAACAGATCATAATACCAGTGCCTTACACCTCAACAGATCAGATTACCATGCCATGAACATTATCAACCAAAGTATCTCATGAGCGAATGCAATGCCTTACACCAGAAACATTAAAGAGAAGATCATTAATGAAGAATGGAAAATCTTTGGAAGAGGACTTTAACCAGATCACGAGCCTGGTGATAATGAGATCCTGCAACATCTGAGTGTTTAGTTGAAAGGTTTGAAAGAGGTACTCATTTCTGATCTTCCAGATGGACCAGAGAGTAACCAAAGGAATGGCACGCCAGATTCTCCTCCCATTTTTCTTGCAGATGTACCCTGCCCACCACTGCAGCAGATCCTCAACAGAGGCAAGTACCGCCCAAAGAATTCCCCACCATTGTAACAACCCAGTCCAAATCCTCCACACCATAGGACAATGAATCAGAACATGTTGGATGGTTTCCTGCTGTGATTTACAGAAGAGACATGAGGTAGAAGCCAACCTATCCAATACACCAATCCGTTGTAAGAAAACAGATGTTTTAACCTTGTGTTTCCATGCGAGCCAACCAAAAAATTGCACTTTGGGTGGCAGATAGTTGAGCCAAACCAAACCACTTGAATTAATAGTGTTACCAAAGGCAAGGTTAGAATGATTATAAAGAGTGGAAACAAGAGACTGACTAGGTTTTAATGCTGCCCAAACTGCACTGTCATCAACACCTAGATTCATGGAAGGGGGTGCTGCTATGGTGGTAAGAAGTCTGTGGAGCTCATTATTTTCCCATTCAAAGAGGGCTCTCCTGAAGGTAAACAACCAGTTTGTAGCTGAGTTTGACACAAAATGCTTAAGTAGTCCCTCCTTGCTATTGGACAGTTGAAAAAGTCTGGGGAAATCATCTTTGAGGCAAAGAACCCCACACCAGTGATCATACCAAAACTTGATTCTACAACCATTCCCTACTTTTAAATGAAGATTACTAACGTAAAGCATTAAGAGAGACTCTTGCTTATCTGCTGCTGCCACAATGCCACCCCAGATACTAGAATGATGGTTACTAGAGCAAAGGTTTGAAGCCATGACCCTCCTAGAAACTTGTATTTACTACATAAGACCTTCTTCCATAATGAATCATGGTCAGAGGCAAACCTCCACCACCACTTGAGTAGTAAGCACACATTCACATCCCTTATTCTTTTGATGTCCAATCCTCCTTGTTTTATACTCTTTGTTACCTCTGTCCATTTAATAAGATGTATCCTCCTCTTTAGATCTGGGCCTTCCAAAGAAATGAAGCTTGAATTTTGTCTATCTCCTTAGCTACTCCTTCAAGTAACTTAAACAGAAATAAGTAAAATACTAGCAAACATGACAGCACTGCTTTCACCAAAGTCAATCTCCCTGCAAAGGAAAGAAACCTCATTTTCCATCCAGCAAGCCTCATTTTGAATTTATTAACAACTGGTTTCCATATCCTCTTTCTTTTGGGATTAGCACCCAGAGGCAATCCAAGATACTTGAGTGGTAAACTTTGAGTCTTGCAATTCAACAGATATGTAAACTCCTCTAGAGCAGTACCAGAAATACCAACCCCACAAACCACGCTCTTATGATAATTGATTTTGAGACCTGAAGCTACCTCAAAGCACCTGAGGATCCTTTTCAAACTGAGGACTTCCGATAACTCAGCTTCACAGAACAAAAGAGAGTCATCTGCAAAGTGGAGATGGGACAGCTGAACTTGATTATTTCCAATGACAACCCCTTTGAGCAGATTCAACTCCCGAGCTCTCTGGACGAGAATGTTTAGTGCTTCAACAACCAAATTAAAATGAAAAAGGGATAGAGGATCACCTTGTCTGAGGCCTTTTTGAGGATGAAATTCCTTTGTTGGTGAGCCATTAACAAGGATTGAAATTCTTGCAGTAGAGACACATTCCTTGATCCATGAAATCCATTTGGTACCAAATCCAAAGTTTGCTAACATTGAAAGAAGAAAGTCCCAATTAATAGAGTCAAAAGCCTTTTCAAAATCTAGCTTAAACAGTAACCCTGATTTTTTGGTTTTAAGCCAGCTATCTACAACTTCATTTGCAACCAAAACTTCGTCCAAAATGTTTCTACCTCCCAGGAAAGCTGATTGTGAGTCACCAATAATCATGGGCATAACTTTTTTGAGTCTGGATGCAAGGACTTTAGAGAGAATTCTGTACACAGAACCAACAAGGCTTATAGGTCTAAACTCATTTAAGGTGACAGCTTTCTCTTTCTTTGGAATCAGTGTGATGAAGGTACTGTTATAACCTGTTGCTAATCTACCACTAGTATGGAAGTCCTTCATAAAGTTGAGCATCTCCTCCTTAATCATCTTCCAAAACTTTTGAAAAAACATTGGGTTAAATCCATCCGCCCCAGGAGCTTTGTTCCCATTACAATCAATTACAGCTACCCAGACTTCTTCTTCTGTGAACTCTGCCTCAAGGAAATGAAAGTGATCACTAAGCCTTACACTCTTGAAATCTCCTACAAGAGCTGGTCTATTCTTCTAAGCTTCGGAGAAATGGTTAGAGAAGTGTGACCACACTTCTTTTTTGACTTGATCTGGTTCCTCAAAGACAACATCCCCCACTGTGATGGAATTGAGAGAGTTTCTATTTTGCCTACAAATAGCCATAACATGGAAAAATCTTGTATTTGTATCACCTTTCATATTCCAATCTTGCCTAGACTTTTAAAGCCATTCACATTCTAACTTCTTGCTCAACATCCATATTTCATTCCTTTTCTCTCTTTGCTGCTTCAGTTCTTCCTTCACCAGAGGCCTATTCTCAGCTTTCAAATCCATCTGATGAAGCTCATTTTCAATAACTTGCAGCTTAGTTGAGACATCACCGTATACCTCTTTACTCCATTTTTTTAAAGCCAACTTGAAGGCATGCAACTTTCTCTGAAGGATGAAACCAGGAGGCCCTGAGAACTGTGAGTCCTTCCAAGCTTGTTCCACAAAGGGTGCAAAATTCAAATGCAACATCCAAGCATTTAAGAACTTAAATGGTTTAGGCCCCCAATCTCTAGCATCCTCCATAAGTACAATAGGGCAGTGATCAGATGAGACTCTAGCAAGACCCCACTGATTGAATTTAAATTTTTCCAACCATTCAAGACTGAGCAGGAACCTATCTATTCTGCTCTACTTGTGACCATCAAATGCATTACACCAGCTCTACTTTCTGCCAAGCAATAGAAAATCAACTACATTTATCAATAAAATTGTTGAAATCCTTCATGCCCCTATCCCTGAGTGATACTGTAGACACCCCATTTTTGACCAACCTTAAGACTCAGACGTCATCGATTGAGCGCTCAGTGATGGTGTATGTTGTGCTCGTTTAGAGGTTTCGGAGTTTTGGCTGAGAGCGTTGTCTCCAGGCCTCTGAACTCTTTGTGCTTCGGCTCGGTTTGTGGACCAAACTTTGTTTCTCTTCCCGAAGGGAGGGAGAGGTCTTGTAGACTATCTCTTTGTGGTCGTAGGCCACTTTTCATGGTTATAGACCACTTTTCCCGCTTCGAGACTAGTTTTCAGTTTTTGGAGCCTTTGGCCGTGCGCCTTATCTCGGGACCGCTTAACGTTCTCCGTTTAGCGTGGTTTTTGTACCACGCCTTATTGCCTCTGCCTAGAGGGACACTGTGGTCCAGGAGACCACTTTTGTGGTTGCATACCACTTTTTGGTGCTCGTCAGCTAGTTTTCGGGGCTTTCGGTCGCGTGCTTTGCCTCCCGATCTCTCATCTTGCATCCGTTTTGCTTTGTTTTTGGTACAAATCTTGTTTTCCTTGTTTAGAAGGTGGTACAAGGGTGGGAGACCATTTTTTCTCCTTGGAGACCAATTTTCCTTCTACCAACCAGTTTTCTGGTCGGATAACTGGCTTGCTTGGTCTTTGGGCCACATTTACTGGTCGGCCACCACACCACTAGTTTTCTTTCATGCTCTAGACCTCTCCCACCTATGGCCGGCCAGTTACTTTAAGTAGCAGGCCGACCACTTCAAGTGGTCGGCTGTTTTTTGACACCTTTTTGGAGATATTTTTGGCCAGTTGGCACAGCTGGAAGGCACTAGAGCTATCCTCCATACACGTGTATGGAGGGATTGCCTTGGCCCTTAGCTTCTCCAAGAAGCTTTGGCTTTTGCTCTCTATAACAGGGAGGTTCCTCCTCCCTCCTCTAGGTTCAGAAAAATCACCTTTGAGTGATACATATTATCTTGTATCTATCTTGCCTTGTTTCTTCATTTTTGTGCTTCAAAAGTGTAGATTTGCCTTAGTTTAACACACAAACACACACTGAAACACCATCCTTTTGCTACTGAGGTGCTTAGGAGCTGGTTTTGGTGTTCTTGGATTGCTTTGAGCTTGAAAAAGTTGCTGGAGTTGCAGCTTTAAAGAAGGTCTTCAAGGGTGAGTCTTTGACCTTTAAAACCCCCATTTTTTCTTAAGCTTTTGGACCCTTTTGCATGCTGTTTTGAGCTTAACTTCTTACTGAAAAAAGTTCTGTATTTAAGTGCTTAAAATAGTTGTTTAAGGTCTCTTTTTCGTTTGGGGTGATTTACTCCCTCTTAGGCCTTGTTTTGAGCCATCCATTTAGGCTCTTATTGAAGCCTTTGCATGACCTTTCTATCACTGAGTGGAAAGGTGGTTTTGGTGTCCTAAATAGGAGAGGGTCATCCCCTCTCCTTCTATTGTGTTTACTAGCTTTATATGCCTCATGTTTGAGCACCTTTGATAAGCTTTTGTTGGCCATATCTTAGCTTGTATTTGTGGTTATTTTGCTGAGGCATACCACTGTTTTAGCTTGGTTTGGTCACTCCATGCATGGTTAATACACTTGTAGTGTAAATCACACAAATTAGTTTTATGTGCTTCATGAAATAGCATGTCATTCTAGCTTATTTTCTTTCCATTTCAGTATATTTTTGGTGATGTTTTACCATGTCATGACTCTATTTTGGGTGGGTTTGTTGGCCCCTTGCATGCTCCATACACTTGTAGTGTAATTCCATGAAATAGCCTAACATGTATCATGGTGTAACATGTCATTTTAGCATGCTTTTGGCTTAACTTCATGAAGCTTGTGTTCATGTTTTAACATACTTTAGCTCTGATTTTGGTTGTTTTGGTCATGCATGACTTGCTTTGTATAGCGTTGGTTCAATCTAGCTTGTTAGCCTTATGTATTGAGTCCACTAACATGCATTACTGGGACTATTTCAATGATTTGGCATAATTTAGTATGTGATTTCAGTCCATGTTTCATGGCCATACATTCACATTTGTCACTCATTCAATGCGTTGGAGGGTTTGCCTCTTTATGTCTTAACATGAACCATTATGTATGCCTTCATGCCATAGCTTGCGAGCCATCATCTCAGTGCTTATTTGGGGTTATTATGCCATGATATAACTCTGATTTTTATTGGTTAAGTCATCCCACACTTGGTCTTAATAGGTGTAGTGTAATCCACCTTATTTGCCTTGCATTCACCATGCTTCATGCCCTTCATGCTAGCATATTTTGGCTTCCTTCCATGCATGTTTTGGACTCATTTTAACATGTACTAGGACTGTTTTGGGTTACCTTGGTCACATGCTTCATGTTTTGTATACTTGTGGTATAAATGCTCTTGCTTGCCTCAAGCTTTGAGCACCATTGCATGCTTCATTTGTGTTGTGTACACGATTTGGCATCGCTTAACATGACATTTCAAAGCATTTAGCATTGCCATGTTCCTACCTCAATCATGCTTTAAGTGCCTTTGAATGTTATGCATTGTTGCCTAGTTTATGCCTTAGCTCGTATGCTTGCATGCGTAGGTATTTGAGCCCTCGTCTCAGCATGTTTAGGTCCTTATTTTGACCTACTTGAGCTCTGTTCATGCTTAGTTCATGCATATTTGCCATGTATTGCATGCCTCATGTGTAGTCCTCTTTGCTTGTCTTAAGCTTTAAGGACCATTGCATGCTTTGCTTGTGTTGATTGAACGATTTGGTATCATTTCTTATCTCATTTCAGTGTACTTAGTGTCGCTACACTCCCATGCTTTTTATTCTTTTAGTGCTCTTGAGAGTTGCACCTTAGTGCCTTAAATGGTGAGCCAATTGGCATGCATGCTTGTATGTGTTTTTGATGCCTTCATTTTAGCATTATGGCCACTGATTTGGGCATGACTGAGGTCTATCCTTTTTGGTTTAAGTCCATTTGGCATGTTCACTTGCATGTTGCTTGTATGCTTATCTTGCTTTGCATTGAGTATGCATGTCCATAGCATTGATAAGTTACCCTTGTTTCATTGCATTGTGCATGCATGCATTACATTGTATTTAGAATCTTAAGTTGCTTTGCATTGAATATGCATGCCATTGAGCATTGAGTATGCTTATATTACATCACATTGTGTATGCCATGTTCATCGCATTATGTATACCTTATACTTTGCATTGTGTATGCTTAGGTAACACCGCATTGTGCATACCATGTAGTTCATAGCATTGAGTATGCCATGTAGTTCTTTGCATTGTGTATACTTAGGTTACATCATTGCATTGTGTATGCTATGTTGTCCATTTGCATTGTGTATGCTAGTTGTTCTTAGCATTGTGCATTGTGCATGCCATTAGCCTTGTTAGGTTGTTCATATTGCATTGCATGTTTGCATGCTTAAGTCATATTGCATATTTGCATGCTTTTGTTGCATTGCATTTTTGCATGCCCCTATGTTGCATTGCATTGAGTATGCCATGTTATGTGTTGCATTGTTGTTTGGAATAGGTGTTAGTCCAAACACGAGAAACGAGGGACGTTTCATACTTAAAGTGATGAAACGTTCCTTAATTCCCGGTCGCCGACGCTCTTGATCATACATGATAGAGTTTTAGGCTTTATGTGTTTACTTGTGCATTCATTTCCATATTGAATTGTGCAACTTCGCCTCTCGGCCATCATGCATTGAAATGCGCGATTGGTGGCTCGAGGGTCGAGAACCACACCCCCTTGAGTTCATGACATGATAGGGAGAGTGGTTCTGTACACATATCTTGCAAATACATTGCCATGCCCTTTCTTGCTCTCTGTTGCAGCAAATTGTAGTCCAGTAGCAACAACTGGCCGACCAGCCAGAAAAACTAGTTGGCCGACCACTTTTCTGATTTTTCAACAACCAAAAGTGGTCGGCAAGTGTTTCTAGAGACCAAAAGTGGTCGGCCACCCTCCCACAGGATTCCTAAGGTGGTGTTTTAGCTTTTTGGAGCTTGGTGCAGAGTTTTGAGGACAGATGAAAACAGAGGCAAATCGGGGCATCGTATTGGATTTTCGAACAAGGCGACCGGGCTTGCATGCATTCCTCTCCCTCTGAGGCTCCTGTTTTATTGTTTTCCTTAGCTGCCATGCTTAGATAGCTAGCTTATGCTTTGGTTTGTACCTTAATAGTTAATGCGTTAGCTATTCAATTCGTTTTGCAATAATTAGTTAACTAGGATTAGTTAATTAATTTGTTGTGTAATAATTAGTTTAATTAGCTTAGATTAGCTAGTTAACTTCTTATTCGGTCCCTCCTTCGAGAGGGCGTATTGTTGTAATAAGTGTGCGTGTGTGTGATGCATGTCTTCCAACCTCCATTTCTTTCTCCCTTTTACTTAACCGCTTATGATGGTTAGTTTTAAGGCATTTTTCATTTAGCATACCTTATGCTTACATGTGTGCATCCATTCATCTGTATTGCATGCACCGGACTCGGCGCATCATACTAACTGCATTGTATTTTCAATACATTACTTGAATACGTGTTTAACAGCATGTTATCAAGTTGCATTTCACATGACATCTTAGGATAGCCGAGCCTATCTTAGTTACATATTTGCATGTGTTGCATTAGTCATCTTAACATGAACTAGGATCACGCATGATTTCTAACTAGTTCTCTGTTTTGGCTCGGAGTATACTGTGAGTGTTTACGCCTTAGCATACTGCATGTGTGTTAATGTTACCATGAAAGCATGCTTACCATGAAGCTAACTGCTTATTTGATATAACTGCCGGAATGCCTGTGAGTGAAGGTTAGATTACTTGAATTGGAACAATTTATTGAAATCCGCATTTTAGCCTACTGGCGAGTAGCAAACTTCAAACCGTTTTTTCAATGACTATGCAATGTTTTGTTCCAAATTAGGCGATCTAGTCTATACTTGTTTCATGTGCGCATCATATAGTAAGATCAACTAATTAACCGGAATAAGAGCACATGTGTTTTCAAAAACAAAATATTATGTTTAGTACAGGCCAATCTTTGATCGGGCGAGCGGGGGTGCTCATTACATGACCTTCCCCAATCGTACCCAAGTTCCCGAGCCGAGGCAACTTTGGTGATGACGGACACGTGGCCTTAGGCACGAGTCAGGGTTTCCTAAATTTTCCTAAAATAAAATATTTAGGTGGCGACTCTGTATCTGGCAAAGCAGTCCATGTTTGGCACTTCTTTCTTAAAAATCAGTTTTCCAAAACGATTTGCCAGATTTGGACTCTTTGGTGATTTATCGGTCTCACATCGCACATTGTGAGATTAGATTCAGAATCGTGACATTTGAGTCCGAACTTGTAGTAGCTAGAGAACAAAATGGATTCCGCGCCTTCGTAGCGCGGAGCCCGATGAGTCCTCGGGCGCGTCTACAGATACACCTACTCTTTCCCCTATATTTCTAATCTCATTGAAGTCACCACCAATACACCAACGCATGGGGAAATAAGCTTTCAAATTTAGCAGAGATACCCAAAATTTCCTTCTCCTTATGATGTCATTAGGAGCATGAATATTAACAATAACACAATCAAAGTAGTTGAACAGCTTACCAGATAAAAAAATGAAATTTCTGCTGCAACAGCACTCAATAAGCTCAAATATGACTGGATCCCATATACAAAGTAGACCACTAGCCAACCCTTCAGCATCCACATTCATAAATTCAAGTCTATCTCTAGGCCAGACACTTTTCACCATCGAATTGGTTAGGCTTGATTTTTTTGTTTCTTGGAACAAAGCCATGTCAATCTTTCTTTCAAATAACTTCTTAATTTTGCTCCTCTTTTCATGCTTTCCTAGCCCTCTGATATTCTAACTTAATGTCTTCATAGGAATAAAAAATGACTCTGGTAACACCCAGTGGTTACAGATTGTTCCACATTACCCTTTCCTCTTTCCAATCTCTCCTTATCCTTTTCCTCCATTTGTGCTAGTTTTCTAATAACCTCAGATTCCTGACCCTTGAATTTTAAACCCAATCTTTGCCTCAGTTGTAGTATGGATTGAGCCTCTTGAACATATCCACTATCAGGAGATTGTTGTAATTCTGGACTATGAATTGAACCAGGTATAGCTGCAGAACCTGATCTAGAGCTTTTGGTGGCTCCCTTATTTGAAGTTGCACCCTTCTGCCCTATTCTTCTAGCAAAGCCAGAGAACCTGCCAGCTAGCAGACAGTGCTTGAAACCTTTACTTCTAATCCCTTTCCTCTTACCTTTCTTCAATCGTTGAGTAATGGAGCTTGAAATAATTGGACTGGAGCTAACACTTAATTTTGTTTGAGAGCCCACCCAAGATGATTCACAAACTGGCCTTGCAGATGGAGGCTTCAGTCCAGCACTGGAGGGCCCAATAGGCAGCGGCCCAAATGGATCATAACCCAATGCAATCTCCAAATGGATACCAGGCCTATCTTTGAGAGATTGGCTTAGGCTTTTAATAAAGCCTAGGGTGAGATTTTGATCATGCACAATAGATGCTAGTACACCTTTTTGAGCTTCAAGAGTGCCCCCTACTGACTGTTGCGTGTTACCCACAAGCTGAGCTTCCACACCTTTCTGAATTTCATGATTACACTGTCTCTGATGCTGTCTATCTACTGGTAATGATGATTCCACAACACCTACGCCTATTTCATTTGAAAAGCCCGCGCAATCCCTGGTCTCTTCCACTACTGATACATGGCTTAAATTGTCCCCATCAGCCAACTCAGCTTGTGACTTCATCTGGGATACTAAATCCCCTAACACCACCTTAGGTGTTAATACCACATCAACTGCCTTGTCAGCATCTTCTTGCACCGAGTTGAATTCTGCAGGGAGGGGGAGCACCCTATTGATGTTGGAGCAAACCTCTTTGACTGTGGCATTAGAGTTCAATCCAACGTAGCTGATGCTATCCTCTTCTATAATCAACTCCTCAAAGACTCTAATTGGATAGATTCTTCCTTTACACTCCAGATTTAGGCTTGTATTGATTGGATCCATTACATTTGTAACTATCTTGAACCGGCCACAACGAAAGGATTTAGGTGTACTAACATCCCCATTTAGAAGGACCACCTCTCCCCAAAGTCACCTAATCTTACGGAAAGTATCTGAGTTCCACAGGTTGAGGGGCACTCCATAACAGTTGACCCAAACACACCTCTCCTGTTGAAGATACATGCCTGATCTCCATTATGTGATATACTCACACCAGTCATGGAACCAAGACTTAAACAGAGTCATTTTACTCACCATCTCTTCCTTGGAGCTGAATGAGATGATAGTATCTCGCCCTCCTGCCTCTCTTACCAAAACATTCTTCGCCCGTTTTTTTATGAGTTCATTTCTTACCTGCTGAACAGAGTAAGGTGGTTTGAGCCTCATAATCATGCTTTCGTAGAGCCACCCATTTCCAATTTCATCTATTTTAATAGTT
Source organism: Camellia granthamiana (assembly GCA_036172215.1). Classification (NCBI taxonomy): domain Eukaryota; kingdom Viridiplantae; phylum Streptophyta; class Magnoliopsida; order Ericales; family Theaceae; genus Camellia; species Camellia granthamiana. The sequence continues at coordinate 93,702,168 of CM069908.1, read as the reverse complement.
GTCGAAGGTTGATAACTGGGTTCAGCTCCCTTTATGACCTCTGCAAATGACCTACCATCAATGCGTTGATGCCAAATTTGTTTTGGTGCTACAGTACTAGCCTTCATGGGTTCAAAATATCTTGGTGGTAGCAGATTCTGCCTTTGTCTATCCACTCTTCCTTTACCATATTCTGCAACTTTAACTGATAAAGACTTATCGTCAACCCACAAACCATTGGCCTTTTGTTCAGCTACATCAGCTACAATAGAACAATCATAACGCACGAACCCAAATCTGGTATTTATTGCTTTCCTTCTCTTTTGTGGAATGAAAACATCATTCACCACACCAAACTTGTTGAACATATCATGAAGCTTTCTAGGTGCAATTGATTCAGGCAAGTTATCCACAAATAATGTAAACAAAGATGCTCTTTGATTCTCAAACCGCGAGTTAATACGCAATTGTCTACCTCTTTGTTTAACCACTGGTATCCAGCCTCCCCTTGCTCCATTTTCCATTGATCACTGGTTTTTCCTGTAAACACCTTTCAGTCAGCTTAGAGATTTAAGCTGAAAATCACTTAAAATAAGCTATAATCCATATCTAAAAAGTTATATCAAACAATCCAAAATTACTTATAATCACTTATTTTAAGCGATAAGTGGATTTAAGCTGAAAATAAGCTCTATCAAACAGGCACTTAATGAGATTCCTCACAAGAGGAGACTCTTGAAAGAGAGTTTCTAATTAAAATTTTCGTATAATATATATATACATATCTATAATATAATAAGAAAGAAAGAAAAGAAATAAAGAATAAAAAAAAAGTTTAGAGGGTAACCATCTCCAGGTCGACTGGTTTGGCAGTTCAACTGCCGGTTTTTATGATTCTCTCTAAAGAAGTTGGGTTTTGGCTTCAAATGGGTATATCCGGACCAGAACCCCGACCGGTCGACGGTTCAACCAGTCGAACCAATCAGTCTAGTCCGGTTTTCAAAACCATGGAAAAGCCTATTTTGACAACCAAGAAAAAAAATAATAATAAAAATAAAAATAAAAAAAATAAAGAAGAGAGAGTTATTTTTTTGATTTTTTTAATTTTTAAACAAAAATTGTGCAAAAAAATATAGGTGATGTGTTCAAATAAGCCAATAAACTAGCTTCTTTTTTTGTTTCTTTTTTTTTTTTTTACTTCCCAAAATGTTTACAATAACAATTCAACAGCAAAGACTTATTTACTACTTTCAATTTCACATCACGATGATGTGTAGTTTTGGAAATGGTCTCATTTGGTACAATTTATTAGGATATTTGGTGCATTTTTGGGGCATAAAATAATCGAATAAATATGATTATTAAGAAGTTACGATGGTTAATTGATTTTTAATTATTAGTTTTTAGCTTATAACACCAAACGAGGATCTATGATTCCAAGGATATAGGTAAATGGATAGAGGTCATAGTGGCCTCCTTTCTTGCTTGTAAGGTTCGATAGGTTTTGCATTAAAGAATAATTAATAATTATAGTGACTGTAACGCTGTGTTTAATGGGAGATTTGGGAATGAATTTGGAAAGAGAAATAGACAATGTAAGTAAAATGTGATTAAAATATACTAATATTTTATCTAATTTTATATACATTTTTCCTTTTCCTTTTTAAATTCCTCTCTAAATCTTTTAACTAAACACAGTAAAAAGTTTGATTTTCCAACCAGAAGATCATGATAGACATTCCCTTGGCCTTTGACATAGGGGATGAGTCCATTTAAATATCTTTATTCCACAAAGATTAAGCTACAGTTCTTGGAAGTCGTTGTACATTTCCCCAACCATGGAATTAAACAATACTTAATAAACTCAGTGGACATTATGGAGCAACAAGCTACATATTTTTTTTGATCAGTCAAAAAAAAAAAATTTTTTATTGATGATAAAATAACGAAATACATCAATAAGGAGGAGAGACAAGAGCAAAAAGTACCATTGCAAACCTCCCTAATCCCAACTAGGTTGGCACCAAGGAGAATGCACAATCATCTGCTAGCTCAAGCCATAGGTTGATGAGAAACCAACCAAAGAGGAAAAAAAAAAAAAAAAACAGCAAAACAGCAAACCAGTGGATTGGATTGGTGTTGTTTACAAGGTTTACTTATAGCTTCTTTTTTATTTTATTTTGGAAGTCTATGTTTATAGCTTATAATTTATAATGTAGAAATAATTTAATAATTTGAAAAAAAAAATTTATTATCTAAAATTATTATTTTTTTATTATCAACTTTCAATTTTGAGAAAAGTTGCACTAAAATTTAGTTTCACATGGGTTAAACTTCAATTATTCGCAAGAGATAAGATAGAGTAATTGAAGATGGTGATGTAGATAAGATTCCCATAAGCTTTCCAGCACAAATAGAAGGAAATCGTCCCTATATAAACCAGATGATGACTTGAACATGGTAAGGCAAGGAAGTGAGAAAGAAGTAGAAGAATATATATTCTTGGATATATATATCGGAGAAGTTTCCAATCGCCCTCAAAGGCTTCCAATGTTTCGAGCATTGGTTTCTAATGTGAAACATTGGATGCCCACGAAGGCAATTGAAAACTTACTTCTCTCGAGTTTTTGATATTCATTCAGTTCAAGTAGGCTCGCAACGGCATTGCACAAAAATATTTTCCTAATACAAGTGTGTATTGCATAATAGAATGCAGATAAAGATAAGGTACGTACATTTCTGAATTTTGTTTCAGTACCAATTTAATTTGGCTTTACAAAAAAACAAAAAAAGAAACAAATTTATAATTTTCCAATTATTTTGCACGAAGAAATTATAATATCTACTTAGGCTGATAATAGTTTTAACGTTCAATGTAGTTGGCTAATTATGATTTGGAACAGAATTATTATTATTTTTCACCACTAGGTTATAATAATATTGAACTCTTCATAATTATTCAAGAATACCTAATCTTTTTAAATCCAATTTAGTTCTACAATTAACAGCACAAAAATACATAAGTTTGATGTAAAAAAAAAAATCCAAACTACTTCTCAAATTTTGATTATCCTCCTTCGATGCACTGCTAAAAAATATTTGCTTAATTAAACAAGTATGGGGGATTTGGTGGAAGATGGTTACCAGTGATGGAAGGGACTGGCAAAGAATCTTATGTTTGGAGTGATATTCTGAGTGTGTTAAGGGCCAATGCGGAGCTTTTTGAATTTTTTAAGTCTAACTGCAAGCTTGTGATAGGAAATGGGTGTAGGATTCACTTTTGGCATGATAAGTGGCTGTTGAATGTTCAATTAAAGGTAGAGTTCCCAAGGTTGTTTAGATTATCTGTGGAAAAAGAGGGGAATCTGAGCTCTCTCATGCAGAGGAGGGATATCTCAGGAAATTGGAGGTTTTTGTTTTCAAGATCACTTCTTGCTTGGGAGGAAGAGGAGGTTCAAAGGCTGCAAGACTTGATTAGAGATGCTCCCAGGATTAATGAGGAGTTGCCAGACTCAGTCAGGTGGACTGCGTCTCCTTCAGGTCAATTCACTGTGGCATCAATGAGGAAATGGTATGAGGTGATTCAAGGCCCAAAATTGCAGGTTTCCAATCTGTTATGGAAAGGTGTGGCCCCTCCAAAAGCTCAATTTTTGAGCTGGTTGGCATGGAGGGGCAGGGTTAAAACCATTAGTCTTTTACAGAGGTTGAGGGCCTTAAGTAGTAATGTGGAGAATCTGTGCCTTTTCTGCAAGATGGAACCATAGTCAGTGGATCATATGTTTCTGCAATGCTCGGAGATTTGGAAGGTTTGGTCATCTATGCTTCAATGGTGGGGAGTATCTTGGGTCATTCCTGCTACAGTTGATGGTGTGCTGTTATGGTGGCTGGGAACAAAATTTAAGAAGTCAGTTATGAGGATTTGGAGGCTTGTTCCCATTGCAATGCTGTGGTCAGTATGGAGGTTAAGAAATGAGTGTGTTTTTAAAGGAAATCAGCCTAATATGGATGAGCTTGGTGAAATAGTAAAAGTAAGGGTTGGGCTGTGTGCCAAGTCTGGGCTGCCAGAGTTTCACTATTCAGTGCATGATGTAGTGGCTACTCTGAATCAGGTGACCTGTTGTTTATAGGGTTTTGCTGCTGGGGTGTGTGTGCTTCTGGGGTGTATGTGCTTGGTATGTTGCCCTCTGTGTAGTCTGCTTCAAGCCAGATGGGGTGTGTGTGCTTCTGCTCTAGCCTGCTTTAATCAGGGTAGTTTGCCAATCTGAATCAGGGGAGTTAGATTAGCAATGTGGAGAATCTGTGTCTGCCTCAGTTTAGTAATGTGGAGAATCTGTGTCTGCTGGTCTGCTCTGGTATGTGTGTTGAATCTGTGTCTGCCTCAGATTAAGATCAGATGTTGTGTGTTGCCTTGTTGTGTGTAGCCAGGTATGAATCAAGGAAGTCTGCTGCTGGTATGTTGCTGGCAGATCTGTATGAATCAGTGGGCTGTTAGTTTGGGTCGATGTGCTTTGCAAGTGGGCAAGCTGGCTGCAAGTTCTGGCTGCATCCTGTTGGTCTGTTGGTGGTCTGCTGGTGGATCTGTTGGTCTGATGGTGGTCAGCTGGTGGGCTCTGGGCTGCTAAGCTTAGGCTTGCTAGTATGCTATGGTTGATTTTGGCTTAGGTTAATGTATGCAAAGCATGCCTTCCTTCTGCTGTATCTGCTTTGGTTGACTCTGCTAATTTTGGCTTAGGCTAATTCTGTTCTGTTTTTTTTTCTTTCGGGTTTGGTTCCTCACCAAACTCCTTCCCTTTATTTGATGTAATCTCATATCTTGTATGGTTTTCCATCAATATAGGTTCCTTCTTTTTGCTGATCAAAAAAAAAAAAAAAACAAATCAACATCCAGAATGGAGTGCAGATAAAGAAAAGGTACCTGTTGCAACAACATTTTGCTGAGTTTTACTTTTAATAGTATCCAAATTTGGTTTTGAGAAAGAACTAATTAAATTTTTTTTGACATAATCTAATCTTTTTATATGAATTTTAAGTTCTGCAATTATTGTTGGCCAAAAATATATCCAGAACCAATTTTAAATTAGATAATAAAAAATGAAAATTCAATCAAAAACCATAAATCAAGACTGAAGCGAAAACTGAGTCCTGTGTATCACAGTCTCCTTAAGACCTTTTTGCCGCCTCATCGGAGGGTACTGGAGGTTCTGGCCGGCGCACATTTCCCAGGATAAAACAACTTAAATGACTGCAGTGGTAGTACCAAGTTGTTCTATCATGAACTGAATTGCATTGTAAACCTCTCTCTATGAATGACTTCTTGTGACTACAAAAAACCTTGACCTAGAGAAGAACTCAAGCTAGGAAGGAAGAGAAGGTTTTGGAATTTTGTATGGAATGATTTGAGACTTGGAGAGTAGAGTATATATCATGAATGAGATGTCAAAAATGAAGTCAGTTGAACTTAACCAGTTCATCGTACAAGAACTTGATGAATCTACCAAATTTTTCTCCTAGTTTAATGAACATTCTAGAGAGTCGAACTTTGATCTCCCAATATGATGCAAAGATTTTGACTAATTAAATTAGTTTTGGAGTTTTTTAGTACTTTTTTTAACAAGTAATTGAAGTTTTATGTCATTCTTTTCAAATCATTTAAAGGAAGCATAAATTTTTGTGATTCAACTGAACTTAAAATGTTAAACTTAATTAATTAATTTATTTTTTTATAGATTGGAGAGGAGAAGAGAGATCGAACCTTTTATTTTCTAAAGATTTGACTAAATGAATGGTTCAAGTTGGTTAGGGTTTTTGTAATGAGTGATTAGAGTTCATGTCATCTTCTAAAATCATTTAAAGGATGCATGTATTTGTGTGTTTGTGTGATTCAAGTGGTCTTAAAATTTGAGAACATATTCCCTCCGGTTTCAAATATGGACTGGAGGAGGATGTTGTTTTGGCCTATAAGATTTAGGGGATGTTTGGGATGATCTAAATAAGTGCACTTTTAGATTTTTTTATGAAATATGGGTTGGGTATAGGTTGGGTTTGAAGTGATGTGGTAGAGAGGTGATGTGACTTAAATAAGATGATGTGACTTAAATAGGATAGTGACTTTTTAACTTTTTGGATTTTTTAGTTTATGCCAAACTAGGCCTTATGTGTCTCATTTCAATATTTCAAATTGTTTATTTTGTAAGACATTTGTGTATATCATCCGTAAAAAATAAAAATAAAAATAGATCAATTCAATGATCGTAATTTGTTCAATTTACCGTGCTTGTTTTCAAAAAAAAATGAAGGACAAGTGAATTTTTTAAAATATATCATTCATTTTTTTTTAGTGACAAAAGTTGTAAAAATATAGAGGTTACAATAATCAAATCAACCTAATTTTTTTAAGAATGATATACACAAATGACATAAAAAATGAATAGTTTAGATTATCAAAACAGGACTTGTGCTGAGCCTCAAGGATCTGAACAATACCCACCAATCCAAATTTGAAAGGGAGAGAAGCCCAATCCTAAACTTGATTTCTTTTTTCTTCGTTTTTTGGGGAAAAAAAGAAAAGAAAGAAAGTTAAGCTTGATTTCATTTCTGTAAAACTGGTATGAGATTTGAGTTTGAATTGATCTTTATTAATTTCATTCTCATAGAGATTGTTCTCTTTGTTAAAGAATTTGTATTTCCTTCTGCGAGTTATCATTATTTACCTTATGTTTGTGTTGGCACCATAAATCTGCAATTTTTATTATTATTTATTATGTATATAATTGCAGGACATTTGGCATCCTCTTATTCATTTGAAGGTTATGAGAAGTTATGAAATGTGAAAAGATGATGGAGAATGAAGTGGAGAACATGGAGCATTAATTGGAAGTTAAAGGAAGTTATAAGAAGGATTCGAGATGTGAATACCTGTTTACTTCTCAAATGGTGGTGGAAGTTTGGGAATCAAGTCAATGCGCTATGGAGAAGGGCTATTTGTAGCAAATATAAAATCAATGAAAACTGTTGGCATCCTCCTCTGGAATCCCATTATAAACACTCTAAATTGTGGACTGATATCATTTCCATTGGGGCCTCTAGCAGGAATATCTTCAACTTCTATTTGGTTAACTGTCTAATTAAAGTGGGGAATGGGTCTAGAATCTTATTTTGGCATGACAAATGGTGTGGAGGGCTCTGTTTTAAATCTGAATTCCCTCTTCTTTACAACCTTACTACTGAAAAGGAAGGATCCCTTCATTATTTCTACCACAGAAAATCCAGCTCAGATAATTGGAATTTTCAGTACAGAAGAGAGCTTTATGATTGGGAATTACTTGAAGAAATCCGACTTGTTAATGTCTTATCCTCTTCTCCTCCTCTGTGTTTAGACAGGGTGGATTGTCATGTTTGGGCCAATGGTTCTTTCTCTGTATCTGCTCTTTACTCTTTCAGCAGCTCCCAGCATGGCCCTCTCCTAAAAATTTGCAAGTTTGTCTGGTATAATGCACTTCCCCCCAAAGTTCTCTTTTTTGGTTGGCTAGCTTGGAAAAACAGATTAAAGACAGCAGAGTTTCTGCACAGATTAGGCATATTAAGCAGCAGTGCATCCACCCTCTGCCCATTCTGTAGCTCTGAAGTTGAAACTGCTGTCCATGTCTTGCTACACTGCCCTTTCTCCTGGTGTATCTGGTCATCAGTGATTCAGGATTGGGGATTTAATTGGTGCATTCAAGGTTCAGTAGAAGGTCTTTTCTACTGGTAGATGGGTGGAAAATTAAAGAGGCTTGAGAAGAAAATCTGGAAAGCAATACCCTTAGTGGTTCTGTGGTCTCTCTGGAAACATAAGAATGAGTGTGTCTTTTCTTTGTCACAGCCCAATTCCTCTGGTCTATATGAACTCATCAAAACCAGAACTATTCTTTGGCTTAAAGCTACTTCAAAGGACTTTCCTCTCTCAGTTGATGACTATTTGTTCAAATGGAATCAGATCAAATGCTGAATCAGTTGGTGCAAATCAGGGACTAGGTTGACTATTTGTTTGAATATTAAGGCAGCAGGGTTTGTGCTGGGTTATGTACTCTGAGTTGTTTGTGCTGGGTTTTGTTGTTTTTGGTTTTATTGATATGGCACTTGTCTGGTTTTTTGCTGAAGTCTTTATTGGTTCTGGGTGTTTTTTTTCTGGCTGGAAGTAAAGATCAAGTCAGGGAAGTTTTCAAGGGTGTGCAGTTCAAGGCAATGCAGAATAAAGTTCAAGGCAGAGTAGTTTTCAAGTCAGAGTTGCTTGCTGGTTCAGAGTTTTCAAGGCTGTTCTGTCTGGGTGATGATCTGTTGGAAATAAGTACGCTTTTCGAGTCTGATTGCTGCGTGAGGTTGATTGGTGGCTGCAAACAGGTGTCTGCTTCAGGTGTGTGATTGATGGTGGGGATTGCCTTCAGAAATGCTTGGTGGGGAGTCCAAGCTAGTTCATTTGGCGGCAGAAATGCTTGAAATCTGTGTGTTGTTGTGATCTATTGTTGTTGCATTCAGAAATGCTTGAAAGCCCTTTTGGATTGCCTTCAGATATGCTTCAAAACTTTGTAGGCTGCTGGTGGTGAAAAGTATGCTTGGTGAAAAGTCTGGTACATGTATTGTACAGAGTTTTCAAAATCTTTAAAGGCACAATTGATGATGATGATGGGACCAGGTTTTGGGGGATGCAATTACTGTTTATGCTAACCAACACAAAGAAAGACCAGACCATATGATAGTCATGTTAACTACTAGTCACAGTACCAGATGTGGATCAAGATGTGTTCGTCTGGTGTTCTGATGATGAACCTGTCCTGGTTTGGTGTTTGGGCTGTCAAGATGTGGATCAAGGTTTCTTCAATGGCAGTGGCTTCTCTGTTAATGACGTTGTGTCTAACATGCATCCCGTGTAATTTTGCATTAGGAATGGCCCAGTGGTCTGCTGCTGGTCTACTTGGTTCTCTGCTAGGTTGTCCTACTTCTCCATTTCCAGATCTGGTCTATGGGCTGCTGTTGTTGGACTCTTAGGCTTATCTGTGGTGTGGTTGTTTGTGGAGTGTTTTGTTGCCTTTTTGTTTTGTTTTTTTTTTTGTTCCGCTTTGTTTGTTGGTTTCTCACCAACTTGGAGCCTTGAGTGTGTGCTAGCAGATGATTTGGTGTGCGTTTTGGTGCCAACCTAGTTGGGATCTAAATGTTTCACTGTGATGCTTTTTGCACCCTCTTCTTTATTGATGTAAGTATCATACTTGTTATGTTTTTCCATCAATAAAGCTTCTCTTTTGCCGATCAAAAAAAAAAAATGGAGGAATATGAGGCATTGTGGGAATGAAGATGGAAAAATGGGTAGTTTTAGGTGGTTATTGGGTAGTTATTGCTGGAAGTTTTTTCCTACAAATATTTGTCTATAAATAGCCATTCATGGCTACATTGTAAAAGATCCAGAATTCAAATCAAAGACAATTGATTTCAATATTTCTTGTCATTTTCCTTATCTTAGGAGTAGTTTAACATAAATTTATATTTCGAAGCATTTATTTTCAGCATTTCATTTTCGAAGCATTTAATGCACTTCCTTTTCGAAGTATAGGAGTAGAGGTAAGTAATTATTACTTTGATTGTTCACTCAATCATCTTTCTCCGTCTCCCTCATTCTTCTTTTAATTTTTCTTTTCTCTACATTTTGGCAATTTTGAAGTCCTCTTTGTTGAGGCGAAAGAACTGTCAACACAATCACTTGATAATTGACTTGAATTTAATCTGTAAGGATTTTTCAATCCTTGCTGGCACGCTCGCATTTATGATATTTTCCTTCGCAGGAAAAATAAGCCAACAATTTTTGGCATGCCCAGTGGGACTGCCAAGTGTAAGAAATGACAAACGATTTGGATTTCGCCATTCGAACTTGTCAATTTGAAATATATTGGCGTAAAAGAAAAATTTTGGATCTTCAAGAAGAGATCCATTTTCTTGATGAAATAAACTTTCATCCATTACAATATTATTTGGTGGAAGAAAAAAGACACCATTTAATTGGAGAAATTCATCAACTTGATATGGAAATTCGCCAATGGAATGATGAGTTATCAACTCTCACTACCAAGTCATTAACTGAGGCTTTAATGGCCAGAATTGGTGAATTTTTTCAGAATTTTTCCATGGTTGAAAATAGCAAAAGCAAATAGTTGATTTCATCAATGGCTCGGGAGGTTCAAGAGTCCGTTTTTAAAAAACCAAATTATGAAATTAACATAATGAAAGAGCATGTTTTTGAGCCAAATTTGGCTAAGAATGATGTTCCATGCAGGGCTCGGGAGGTCTCAAAACCAATTTTTAGAGAGTCAAGTCATGAAAATAACATATCTATGAGTGATTTTCATAAGCCATTAATGGCTAACATGGAAAAAAAACCCACTTTGTCAAATAATTATGAAAATCAATTCGGCAAAAGTCATGTTTTTAAAGCAAACATGGTCAAGAATAATGAACAAGCCACTGTTCATGAATTCAAAATTTTTGACATTTTCCAAGGTGTAAAAAAGTATGAATTTTCATGACCACACTATACCATGACTTTTGTTATTCGAAATCCATTTTGGATTTGTGGATCACATCAAACGTTGACTTTGATGGAATGGCTAGCAAATAATATTTCGTTATTGAAATATATTGGGCCAAAAATATGGTTGATCCATAAAACCATCATCATTTGGTTTTGTGGTTACCTTCGAAATATGTCCCAAGACACTTCGAAGCATGTTATTCATTGAAATATCATTTTATAGCCATTAATGGCTTGTTAAAATGCCAAACTAATTTCATAGTAGTCCAACTCTTTGGATTTTGTATGAAGAGATGTCGTGAGCACTTTCGAAGGACGACTTTGATCCTTTAGTAACATATGTGACTTTCGAATGGTGGTTTTGTTATCAATAAACACCTTTGAAATGTAACATGGGGCGAGAAAACTTTCGAAATGCGTATCTCTCTTCAAATATATGTAAAATGGCAATTAATTAGTTGTCGAATAATGCCTATTTTTGGCATGATAAGTTGGTTCGAAGAACAACAGTTTTGGTGTCTTTGAAGAATTAATAATTGGTTCGAAGTACAAAATTAATATTTTCATTAATTGTATATGAACCAGAACATACAAAATTTGAATAACCACAATGTTGGCCAAAAGTTACTTCGAAGGCCTTTTTGCCATAATTTTGTAAGTTTCGAAGCACTCCATCTTGCATTAACAGCTTCGAAGAAACAATAATGGTGGTTGTGAACCTTCGAAACTTTGCCGAATATTTCCAAGGATGTAATTTGTCCTTTGTCGGCACTTTCAACCTTCGAAAGATGATTTTGGTCCTTTATACCACCTTCAAAGCTTGTTACTAGTCCATAATAGCTAGCATTCGAGACATCTAGTCATAATTTTATACTCATTCAAAGCACTTCATTGGTGCTATTACATCATTCGAAGCATTTTGTTGATATTATTCGAAGCACTTTATTGCTTAGATTAGTCATGTACTTGGTTCTGCCCTTCAAAAATTCAAGTAAACATCATTTTTAAGAGCCACGGGGGGTAATGTTAGCACCATAAATCTGCAATTTTTATTATTATTTATTATTTATATAATTGCAAGACATGTGGCATCCTCTTATTCATTTGAAGGTTATGAGAAGTTATGAAATGTGAAATGATGATGGAGAATGAAGTGGAGAACATGGAGCATTAATTGGAAGTTAAAGGAAGTTATGAAGACATGGAGGAATATGAGGCATTGTGGGAATGAAGATGGAAAAATGGGTAGTTTTAGGTAGTTATTGGGTAGTTATTGCTGGAAGTTTTTTCCTACAAATATTTATCTATAAATAGCCATTCATGGCTACATTGTAAAAGATCCAAAATTCAAATCAAAGACAATTGATTTCAATATTTCTTGTCATTTTCCTTATTTTATGAGTAATTTAACATAAATTTATATTTCGAAGCATTTATTTTCAGCATTTCATTTTCGAAGCATTTAATGCACTTCCTTTTCGAAGCATAGGAGTAGAAGTAAGTAATTATTACTTTGATTGTTCACTTAATCATCTTTCTCCATCTCCCTCATTCTTCTTTTAATTTTTCTTTTCTCTACACTTTGGCAATTTTGAAGTCCTCTTTGTTGAGGCGAAAGAACTGTCAACACAATCGCTTGATAATTGGTTTGAATTTAATCTGTAAGGATTTTTTAATCCTTACTGGTACGCTCGCATTTATGATATTTTCCTTCGCAGGAAAAATAAGCCAACAGTTTGGTTAGTGAGAAAAAAACAAGGAAAATGAAATAAACAACTTTGAATTCTATAAAGAATGTATTCACTCGAGTCCATATCTCTTTTTCTTGGTAAGAATATTATAGTCCCTTTTTTTCATGCAAGATTTAGAAGGCAAACATATTTTATTTTCTTACATTTTCTTGTCAACCAAACTGATCTGATCATTTCCATTTGCTGCTGTTTGCCCAAACTGATGAGCAACGGCCTTTTGTTGTTGTTTTGTCATGAGATTTTGATGACAATTCTGCGCTTTGCGGATCATCTTGAGGTCTTGTTAATTCTGTGCAGTTTCATCAATAAAGTATTTTTTTTTCTTTTGATGATAATTTTTTTTTTTTTTTTTTTTGATCTGATCATTCTTGATTTCAACTATGATTGAGCTTTTGATTACTGGCATATGCAATTTTCGACCTTTTTAACCCTATTTATCAATGTTCAATACTCCAATTGAAATAAAAATAAATAATCGACATATTTTCTCAACAATTTTAAGTAATCACTGTTAGCACATAGTATCTACCTGATAAATATATATAGTATCTATTAAGTTGATTTCCTATACTAATTCTAATTTGACTTGAACAGATATTGTCATGATTAAACGGATTGCAGATCTAACTATGAAAATTGCATTAGCTGACCGGATGAAGTAAAGTATTCCAAATTTCCAAGGTAATGTTGCAAAAGCCATCCCCAATGGAAGCATCTTTACGAATTTCACATCTTCTATTTTTTTTAAAAAAAATTAATACTATCTAAGTTTAGATGCGATGGGTAAGCCGTTCGTGTTTTTGACATAATAATGTGTATTTCATATTTTATGCATTTGATGGGTTTGGTAGCAATCATTTGTGTCTAATGAGACTGGCAAAAATCTCCCCTCCTAAATTCCTCCATTTTTGTTGTACATAAAATAATGTTACAAAATATGCTTCTTCTTTTTTATTTTTTGATCGGCAAAATAATTTTTTTTTTTATCAACTTAAGTATAGAATGACTTTAAACAATTAAAAAGTACGATATCTATTCTGTCTTAATCACAAAAACTTAGAAGTAATTCAACTTATTCTACATAAGTTGATTTCAAATTAAGCATAATGTCAATGATAATGTAAATTGAAAATCGTTCAGCTTATTTTTTCCTCTTGTTTCGTAAGAACTATAAATGAATTTATGGCTAATTGTTAAAATATGTCGTAAAAAAATATTGCACGTTAAGGCTTGAAGTTAAAAGAAATGTAGATATCAAGATATGTGGAATTATGACTTAAGAACCACCAAGAATGACCAAAACTCATAACCCTGATTTCTAAAAGCACTACATGCAAATAAGATAATAGGAATACGTTTGAATTCTTTAAAGGAAATGTGCAAAAGTAGGGACCCACATTTTTGCTTGTCAATAAGTCAAACTTATACCTTTTCATGATTTCTTGTCGTGTTATCAATCTTAAAAAATAACAATAATAATAATAATATGGTTATAGATCAAACATTAATATTACGGGTGTTTTGAGAACTTGGCTTTTAATCACTTTTTTTGGTTTATAACAAAAGTTAAAAGTTGATTTTTTTGTATTTTTTTTCATTTGGGAAGTTGGTTTGTAACCATCGGTGAAATTATAATTCTATCCCTCATGAGTCAAAATGTGCTACATGGGTGAAGTTGTAAATATTTTAAATTGAATGGAAGTAGTTTGGTCATTTTATTGTGATTTGACATCATAAACAAATATTAATCAAAAAAGTCAAAAGCTACTTTTTACCAACTTGTCAAATCATTTGTCTAAAAAAATCAAAAATTTGGTTAAAAGCTAAAAAATTACTTTTTACCATCTTTTCAAAATAGACCTATCTATTGCATCAATTCAAATTTGGTATATTACTCACATTGCATAATTTGCAATAATTGCGCATTATTGGCCTTGACAAGAAATGTTTTTCCTTTCTTGTTGCCTCAATTAAAGTAATTAATTAAATTGAATTGAATCTCAATCTTTATTATTATTATTATTTAATCTCTCTCTTTTTTCTTTTCTTTTTTATATAATGCATTTGGGACTCCAGCTTGTATTACAAAGTTCATGCCCCTAAATCTCCAGCTTGTATTACCATGGGTTCTACCAAACCTCCCACTGAGAATATCAAAGATCTACCTTCTTCAAATCAACCAAAGCCTCTAGTCAGACATGATGATTCGACAAAACGTGGTTGGAAACTTGACCATCCAATCGTCAAGAAGGATTACCAGCAAAAAGAATAAACAAAATTAAGGACAAGAAGTCTCTGACTGTGGAGAAGAAAGCTCCTCAAAAAACTCCCGAAGCCCAGCGATATGGAAAAGAAACAACGGTTTCAAGACCGTTGAAAGCATTCAAACCAGATTCTCTCAATAAAATGGAGTTGGAAGCAAAGGCATCAAAACCCACAATGCTAGTGATGAAGTTCCCTCCAATGACAAATCTTTCTTCTGGATATGAACTGAATGCTAGGTTAGTTCGTTCTGGGTTGTTTGATCATTCGTTGATGTTTTTTTTAAATATAAAATTAGTATCCTCCAAGTTTAAATAAGGGCAAATTACGCTAACAGTGCATATAGTTTGGGACTTGTGTCACTTTGGTCCCTGACTTTTCAATTGTGACACATTTAATCTTGAATTTTGAATCTTGTTTCAAATAAGGACAATTGAAGATACCATTATTTAATTTCAAAGGCAAAATCGTCAATTTAATAAAATATAAACTAATTTGACAAAAATAAATGTCAAAAAAATATTTTTAATTTTTTAAAAATTATTTTTATTCACCAATGATAAAATTATGTAAAATTAATAAAAATTACATGATTAATTTTTAAAAATTAATTTTACATAATCATCATTGAAACACATAATAAAAATTAATTTGGTGAAAAAAAAATAAGTCTAAAAGATTTATCAATTTTACATAATTTTATTTTTAGTGGGTACAAATAATTTTTAAAAATTCAAAAATATTTATTTGACATTTATTTTTGTCAAATTAGTTTATATTTTATCAAATTGACAATTTTATCCTTAGAAAATCTAATGATATTTTCAATTGTCCTTATTTGGAATAAGATTTAAAATTTAAGGTCAAATGTGTCACAATTGAAAAGTTAAGAATCAAAGTGACATAAGTCTCAAACTATAAGGACTATTAGTATAATTCACCCTTTAGATAATTAGTTATTAATTTAGTATTTCCTATATTAATTCTGTCGACTTGAACATATATTGTTAGGAATGAGCTGCTTGCGCACAAATTGCATTAGCTGACCTGATGAAGGAAGAGTATTCGATCCAAATTTCCAAGGTAACATCGCAAAAACTTGAATTGATTTCATATAATCTAAGTTTTTATTTTCATTTTTTTTTAAATGTGAAATTAATATCATTTAAGTTTAGATGTTGATAGTTAAAAGAAAGATTGATCTCTTTATATAAGGAGCTATAACAACTACAAAGAATCGAAATTTATAACCCTAATTTCTAAAACTGCATCCTTGAAAGCATGCAAAAAAGAAAAGAGGAATATCCCATGCACACCACGCGTTATTTGAATTTTGCAAACAAAATTTGCAAAATTATAACTCAACTTTTTATGGTTTCTTGTCCTCTCGTTGATCATCAAAAATAATATGAATTTAGAATTGCAAGATTAGCACTAATTGTGCATTATTAGCCTTGACAAGATATGTTTTCCCCTTCCCGTTACTTCAATTAATGCAATGAATTGAAGTGAATCTGAATTTTTTTTTTTTTTTAATATTTTTTTGGGGGGGGGTTAAAAAATTGAATCTGAATCCTTTTTTTTTTCTTTTTCTTTTTTCATATTTATTTATCACGTTGGAGATTTGGAGGATGACGTAATTGATTATTTGGTAGAGTTTTAGTTCACTTCAACTACGTATAGAAAATAAGATTCACCAATGGGGGTTGGTCCAAGTGAAAAGAGACTTGGGTCACTTAAGCAAAGGTCTCGAGTTCGAGCTTTTGTGGATGCAGCAAACCCCCTTGGGAGAGGATCCCGCATATGCGCCCGGCGGATTAATCTTAGGTCCAAAAAATCTAGGGATACCATGGGAGACCTAAAAAGAAGAAAATAAGATTCTATTTGTGAGAAATTTTTCTTAAACCATCAAAATTATGTTGTCAAAATTTATTAACAATTATTAATTTGACACAACTTATTTCAGCGAAACAGATCAAAATGAAGGACAAAGAATCTAATCAAATACTTGCACATTACTATTTTTTTTCTTTTTTTCTTTTCTTTTTTTTCTTCTCTTCCACTTTCTTTGCCTCTATAGTTTCTGAAATGTTTGATTATCAAAACTACATATAACACCTTGAAAGAAATTGACTAGTAAATTCAACAGAGGTTATCCTCATTTAAACCTTCTTCCAAAGAATTTTTTTTTTAAAAAAAAAAAAAATGAAATATACAACAAATTTTGTAATTTTAACATAATTATATATTGAGTTCTCATAAGATTTTAATATATAACACTTAACTCATTTTTCATTTATAATTCGTTAATCAAATGGACAAAAAAATAATATTATCATTTATTTTATACTGAAATATGTATAAACCTGAAAGATAGATCCACAAACTAGTACGAGGTTAGGAACTAAACAACAAATATCATCATTTGATCATAATTAAAAATGCTCCCATATAAAATACTAAAAATTTTATTGCATAAATAAAGAATCAAATCCTTTTAAACACATCATAACAAGAAGACTCTCAAACAAGGCATATATTTTAAAATCCAAAATCAGCACCATCATCAAAGCCAGCATCATAAGCAGCCATCTCTCCCACATCAGAAATCATATCACCCACCAACAGCCCTCCCAGCAACCCTGCTCCCAACCCTAACCCTAACTTACTCCCCTTCTTTTTCTTCTTCCCCTGTTGCGGCGGCATCGCCCCCATTCCCTGCGGCGGACCATACCCATACCCCGCCGCCGCCGGCGGATACCCGTACCCCGGCTGAGGCGGAGGATATCCACCGTACCCCGGCGGCGGAGGAGGAGCATATCCATACCCCGGCGCCGGCGGAGGATAAGCATACGGCGCCGCCATCCCCGGCGGAGGAGGAGCGTACCCGACGCCCGGAGGCGGTGGAGCGTAGGCAGCTGGATGGGCGGGGTAGGCCGTGACGGGCTCGTCAACATTCTTGGATTTAACGGCCTCGGCTGGCTCGACGGTGAAGTTTTCTCCAAATTTGTATGAGAATTTGAGAGTACCTTTGGGTTTCCCGGAGGGAGTTTTGACCTGGTATTCGACGACTCGCTCAGAACCATCGTCTGCGGCGGCGGAGTGGGAGTCGGAGTCAGAGTCGAGGAGTTGGGAGAGGGGGAGGGTGATGTGGCCGATGGGGCGGTTGCCGAGGGGGCGTTTGGAGATGATGTTGAAGAGAAGAGAAAGAGAGGAGAGAGAGGAGGTGGGGAGGGAGAGGGAGATGCGGTGGTTCCATTTGGGGGATTTGCCGCCGTCCTTGTCGACGGGGGTTTGGCGGGTGGATTTGGGGTCGTTGGGGAGGGAGACAACCACGTAAACGTCCATTTTGGATATCAGGTTCACGTCTTTCAAGTCCTCCGCCGATATCACCGTGATATCCAACGGACGATACTCCATGGTTTGGTTGCTTTGCTTTGTGTATTCAACAAAAACTCAAATGATTGAAATCTTTGTTTTGTTTGTGATGATATTGATGATTTGATATGAGAGAGAAAGAGAGAGAGAGAATAGGAAGAATTGGATGGTGTATGTAAATCTGACTTAGGATGTTATGAAATTCCCTATATATATATATATGAATAGGGGGGTTAAATAAAGGAGGAAAAGACAGAGAAGATTTGGTAACGTAATGAAGGAGGTGCAGAAGGAAACCGAGTTTTTAAGAATAGGATTTGGGGTGACAGACAGTGATGAGAGGCGGAGACCATTCTGTCTGTTTTTGTTCGCCGCGTTTAGATTTCTTTTATTTGTAACCGATCGAATTGCTTCGACGCGTTATCCTATCCGAATATTTTCACGCTTTTTCTAGAACGAACTTGTTTATATAATTTTCTCAAATTCTTTATTATATTTCATTATGAATAAATAATATATAAATTTATTTTTTAAACTCACTTTTTAAATCGAGGGTAAATAAATCAAAGGCCCCGTCTCAGTTGAGAGTTTGAGCTAAAAGGTCATAGAGGATAAAACTGACTATTTTAGTTAAATAGGATAAAATATTATATCTAACTTATAATTATTTTATTTTTTTCTCACAAAAGTCCAAAAAAACCTATTATAAACAAGATTTTTAGCCTCAGACTAAAATAGCTAGGGGAAAATGAGTTGGACCCTCTCAAGTAGGCACCCCTTTGACCCCCTCTCTCTCTGATTGGCCAGTTTTTCTTTTTTCTTTTTCTTTTTTTCCTTCTCCTCCAATCACCACCCGCCACGTGTGTGTGGGGAATCACCACCCGCCACGTGTGTGTGGGGTAGTGGGGGTAGTGATTGGAGGGGGTCTTAATCACTTCCCAATAGCTAGCAAACCCACATCACAAACGAACCCTAAATGGGTCTAACTTTCTGGTTTAATAATAATATTTATTATTATTTATTTATTTATTTTCTATAATATAATATATATTACAATATGACTATTAAACTCAGGGGTTTGGAATAATAGATAAATCAAAAAATATATTTATTTAGATCATTTCAAATAATTCAAAATACTAGTCAAATTATTAAATACCTTCAAAAAAATAAACAAATATTATATTATTTTTTTGAATCATCGTACATACTACCATGGCTAATAATAATGTTTTTATTATAACATATATAATAATAATAATATCATCCCCACTTTCATTGATGTACAAATGATAAATGATATTCAGGACAAAACTATTCATCAGTTGCTTCTACACTTTTTTGGTTCGGATTATGCTTAGGTTTCGTGAAAAAAAATCATGAAAATCATCATAAAAGGATCTGCACCGTTAGATCAGGTATGGTTTTTATGATCTAACGATGCAGATCCTTTCATGATGATTTTCATGAACCCTTTTTCATGAAACCTAGCGTTTCCCTTTTGGTTCACTAGTAATTTATTTTTTTTTGGCAGTGGAATGGAATCTCATTCTCCTCCCCAGAGCCAGCTCAAAAGACCATATTGCAACTGCCGGTATGAAAAACAAGCACCACGACTTTCAATCTATATTCTGCCTGAGCATCAACTCTATACATGTAAACAACCCTATAAGTTGAGATTTTCCATAAAAAAAACACGGCTCAACCAACAATCCAACAGCCCAAAACGAGCCAACCTAGCCTTCAGAGATAAGGTCCAGACGGAAGATTTGTCATAGGAGGAAATTTAATCACCAGCATTGTTGTGGGTTGCGGTGCCTTTTTCATATGTGTCGTATATATTTTCGCTCGACAATTGAGCAAGAACGGGTTACAGGTCTTAACCTACGCCCCAGCCTACAAACTCGGCCTTTCGGTTGGAGTATGGTGCCAAGTGGTATAGCTTGGTGGAATTTGTGCCAAGTATCGTTACTTGAAAGCATGGTCCATGGTAACAACTCGCGCTCAACGAAGAGCCGAGTTACGCTCTACGATGAGTTAAGCTTGACCGAATCAAGTAAAAGCCGAACAACGAAATACTCGGCCGAATCCAACTAGACATTTCTAAGGTTGACGTAAAGTTTGAGCAAATTGGACTGAATACAAATAATGGCTTCCACTCAATAATTTTTAGTGCAAGCCAGGGGGCAAATGAAGGGGGCACAATTACTCAAGCCTATTTGTATGGAACCTCATGGGATTGGACGAAGGTCCCTACTCCGTACTGACGAAGGTCCCTACTCCGCACTGACGAAGGTCCCTACTCCATACTTAAGCCTATTTGTATGGAACCTCGTGGGATTGGACGAAGGTCCCTACTCCGTACTAACGAAGGTCCCTACTCCGTACTTAAGCCTATTTGTATGGAACCTCGTAGGATTGGACGAAGGTCCCTACTCCGTACTGACGAAGGTCCCTACTCCGTACTTAAGCCTATTTGTATGGAACCTCGTGGGATTGGACGAAGGACCCTACTCCGTACTGACGAAGGTCCCTACTCCGTACTTAAGCCCATTTGTATGGAGCCTCGTTGGACCTGGACGAAGGTCCCCACTTCGAAGTGGGCTCTCTCTCTCCACTCTATGATGGGCCGAGCTAAGGGATCAGTCTTGGCCCACTCCCCACTACGAAGAGGGGAAGACCATGGGCCTAGCCCTAGCACCACTCCCCACTCCGAAGAAGGGAAGACCATGGGCCTGGCCCTAGCACCACTCCCCACTCCGAAGAAGAGAAGACCATGGGCCTGGCCCTAGCACCACTCCCCACTCCGAAGTGGGTAAGTCCATAACATGGGATCCAAGGCTTCCACTCAACGACAACATGAGTGCTAACAGATCAATCAATACCCTGTAAAGTAAAGGGCACATGGTGCCCGCGAATGACAGATCTTGCTCCCCTCTATTAAGGAATGTGCTACAATCACGGCTGAAGACGAGGCGGAGAACGAGGGAGCTTGATGAATAAGTCATACGATTCTTATAAAAGGTAACCTAGACTCTCCTTGAATGGGGCGAGCTCTTAATTCTAGAAAGACACTAATCTTCTCTATCTTGTCTCTACCAAACTCCGGTACTGACTTGACCGTCGGAGGGGTTTCCGACCAATCCCCGGTCGGGCAGCCTAACTATTTGTTCCTTGTGCAGGCCCTCACCCATTGGTGCACCAGGGTTCGTCCACGAAGTTCCATCTTACTCTATTGCGGAAACTGGTCCGCACATTTGGCGCCGTCTGTGGGAATCGTTCTCTGATTGCTTTGTGACGAACTTCGACGATGGATATTGAAGGAACCTCGCAACCTGGGATGGGAGAGAAGACTCCAGGAACAGAGAGAACCAAAGACAAGGGTCTAGCCTTCCCTACCGGGAATGACAACCTGATGGACCACGACAGTCCAACCCTCCATACGGCGGAGCGACGTCATGCCGTCGCCTATCAGTCATCTCAACGGCTATTTGTTGAGAAGGACCACCGTGATCGTGTTATCGACTCGATGAGTCTGGAGATTGAAGAGTTACGTGCTCAACTGAGGAAGCAGATGGTACCTCAGGGTGAGCCAAGGAACTTAGGAGGGGGACCGTCACAGCAACAGAGGTACACTCCTCCGCCGCCCCCACGACGTGAACGGTCTAACTACAGTCCTGCTCGTGGTGAGCGTAGCCGGCCGATTCCGGTACGCAGTGAGGGAGCCAGTAGTAGGACAGAGAATCCTCGAGAAGACTCTCGCAAGAGACAAAAGTCCATCAGTCATTATTCAGCAATCTCTCCTCCTCCGCACCGTCGTGACGAGCGACCGCGTGACTTGAGGACATGGTTAAACGACAACCAAGAGGATGACCAACGGTCGAACAAAGTAGCAGAACGGCGATTAGAAAGGGAAAAGGGGTATCTAGGTCGATCCGTTCATTAGATAGAGCGCCGTGCTCTGGACCGACTAGTCTCTTCCCCCTTTGCACCAAGATTGAAGCGGTGGAAGCTCCTCATAAGTACGGTCCACCAAAGTTCATCCTCTATGATGGGAAGTCAGACCCCCTGACTCATATCAGCCATTACCGCCAAATGATGTCACTTTGGAATCAAAACGATGCGTTCATGTGCAAGGTTTTTGCCTCTAGCCTTGGTGAGCATGGCCTCTGGTGGTATGACAAGCTTCCTCCTCAATCAATCTATGATTGGGCTCAGCTCTCCGAAGCCTTCGTCGCACGGTTTGTTTCTAATAGCCGAATCCCGAAGGGATTAGATACCTTGTTCAATACTCGGAAGGATAAAAAGGAGTCTTTGCGCGAATACGCTCGGCGATATTGGGAGGCATATGGCGATTTGGAAGAAGATGTTTGTAGTGAGCCGTTGGCAGCTCTATACTTCAAACAAGGTCTCCCCCCTTCACATAAGCTCAGGCAGTCATTGACGAAACGACCCGCCTCTGACTTGAAAGAGCTGAGGGCTCGAATAGAGGAGCGAGCCCGTATGAAAAATGACACAGCCTCTATACAAGTGTCAGTTGCAGATGAGGAAGTTAAGGCCTCTTGGCAACATAGGGCCAAACAGCCTAGGAAAGAGGACCAAAGAAAGAGGTATGGCCAAAATAAGCAACCGACCATGCAAACTGAAGAAGAAAGGAGCAGATCCTACGAAGCCATAACCACTGTGTTCACGGAGCCGATCTACAGGCTCTTGGAAAAAATCAAGGGAGAACCCTACTTCGTTTGGCCTCCTAAGATGATGGGGGACCCTGCTCAGCGCAACCAGGAGTGGCGGTGCACCTACCATCGTGAGAAAGGGCATAAGACGCAGAACTGCGGAGACCTTAAGAGGCATCTCAAAGACTTGGTTGCTGTCGGCCACCTCCAGCAATGGATCGATGTGGAAAAGACAAGGGCAAAACAGGGACAACCCCCAACCCCTTTACTAGAGGACCAAGCTCCAAGGCTAGTGATAAACGTTATCCATGGGATGACCGACCCCCAAAGGGAGAATGCCCTTCGTGGCGAGATTCAGAGAGCCACGCACTTGCAACAAGTCATGTCAGTAAGACCATTGCTCAAGAGGTCTAGAACGGAAGCAAAGCCCTCTCAATTCAACATTGTGTTCTCCGAGAAAGATCTAGAAGGGATCCAACATCCTCACACTGATGCCCTGATCGTCACCGTCGGTGTGGCGAACAAATTTGATATGAAACGGGTCCTAATTGATGAAGGGAGCGCCGTTGACATTATGTATTATGACCTTTTCAAGAAGCTAGGTCTTGATGAGCAACACTCAATCCCTGCAATCTCCCCTCTGGTCAGCTTCAATGGATAGACAGAGTGGCCGCTCGGCCGGATCACCTTGTCCGTCACAGCAAAGTCCAAAGTGGTCCCTGTTGACTTCCTGGTGATCAATACTTCATCTCCTTACAATACAATACTCGGTCGACCTTGGATTCATACAATGGAGGCAGTGCCATCCACTTGCCACTAGGTAGTCCGTTTCCCCACGAAGTTTCAATAAAAATGTGCTAATTCGCCAATTTCTACTTGGAGATCTGGTGCTAAGGAAGGTCATGGATCATAAGAAGGTCCCTGGTGAAGGGAAGCTCGGCCCTAACTGGGAAGGGCCTTACAGAGTTACCTCTGCCTTAGGCAACGGAGCTTACTACCTGACTGACCTAGCAGGCAAGTCCATTCATCGTCCTTGGAATGTTGCCAACTTGAAGAAATACTATCAGTGATGTAATGATCTAAGCAGCTTTTGAATGTAATCGCAATTCTCTAAGTATTATTGAAATCACCTTTTCCCTATGAATTGTGTTCTTTTTCATATGTGTCGTACATATTTTCGCTCGACAATTGAGCAAGAACGGGTTACAGGTCTTAACCTACGCCCCAGCCTACAAACTCGGCCTTTCGGTTGGAGTATGGCGCCAAGTGGTATAGCTTGGTGGAATTTGTGCCAAGTATCGTTACTTGAAAGCATGGTCCATGGTAACAACTCGCGCTCAACGAAGAGCCGAGTTACGCTCTACGATGAGTTAAGCTTGACCGAATCAAGTAAAAGCCGAACAACGAAATACTCGGCCGAATCCAACTAGACATTTCTAAGGTTGACGTAAAGTTTGAGCAAATTGGACTGAATACAAATAATGGCTTCCACTCAATAATTTTTAGTGCAAGCCAGGGGGCAAATGAAGGGGGCACAATTATTCAAGCCTATTTGTATGGAACCTCATGGGATTGGACGAAGGTCCCTACTCCGTACTGACGAAGGTCCCTACTCCGCACTGACGAAGGTCCCTACTCCATACTTAAGCCTATTTGTATGGAACCTCGTGGGATTGGACGAAGGTCCCTACTCCGTACTGACGAAGGTCCCTACTCCGTACTTAAGCCTATTTGTATGGAACCTCGTGGGATTGGACGAAGGTCCCTACTCCGTACTGACGAAGGTCCCTACTCCGTACTTAAGCCTATTTGTATGGAACCTCGTGGGATTGGACGAAGGTCCCTACTCCGTACTGACGAAGGTCCCTACTCCGTACTTAAGCCCATTTGTATGGAGCCTCGTTGGACCTGGACGAAGGTCCCCACTTCGAAGTGGGCTCTCTCTCTCCACTCTATGATAGGCCGAGCTAAGGGATCAGTCTTGGCCCACTCCCCACTACGAAGAGGGGAAGACCATGGGCCTGGCCCTAGCACCACTCCCCACTCCGAAGAAGGGAAGACCATGGGCCTGGCCCTAGCACCACTCCCCACTCCGAAGAAGAGAAGACCATGGGCCTGGCCCTAGCACCACTCCCCACTCCGAAGTGGGTAAGTCCATAACATGGGATCCAAGGCTTCCACTCAACGACAACATGAGTGCTAACAGATCAATCAATACCCTGTAAAGTAAAGGGCACATGGTGCCCGCGAATGACGGATCTTGCTCCCCTCTATTAAGGAATGTGCTACAATCACGGCTGAAGACGAGGCGGAGAACGAGGGAGCTTGATGAATAAGTCATACGATTCTTATAAAAGGTAACCTAGACTCTCCTTGAATGGGGCGAGCTCTTAATTCTAGAAAGACACTAATCTTCTCTATCTTGTCTCTACCAAACTCCGGTACTGACTTGACCGTCGGAGGGGTTTCCGACCAATCCCCGGTCGGGCAGCCTAACTATTTGTTCCTTGTGCAGGCCTTCACCCATTGGTGCACCAGGGTTCGTCCACGAAGTTCCATCTTACTCTATTGCGGAAACTGGTCCGCACAGTTCACTAGTAATTTTTTTTTTTTTTGCAGTGGAATGGAATCTCATTCTCCTCTCCAGAGCCAACTCAAAAGACCATATTGCAACTGCCGGTATGAAAAACAAGCACCACGACTTTCAATCTATATTCTGCCTGAGCATCAACTCTATACATGTAAACAACCCTACAAGTTGAGATTTTCCATAAAAAAAACACGGCTCAACCAACAATCCAACAGCCCAAAACGAGCCAACCTAGCCTTCAGAGATAAGGTCCAGACGGAAGATTTGTCATAGGAGGAAATTTAATCACCAGCATTGTTGTGGGTTGCGGTGCCTTTCGCTTCCAACTCCATTTTCTTGAGAGAATCTTGTTTCGGGCTTCAGCGGCCTTGGAAGTCATTGTTTCTTTTCCATCTCGATGGGCTTCTGGGGTTTTTTGAGGAGCATTCTTCTCCACAGTCAAGAGACTTCATGTAGTCGATTTTCTTTATCCTCTTTGCTGCCAATCTTTGGTGGGTTTGAAGATGGCAGATCATTGATATTCTCGTTGGAAGGTTGGTTAGAACCAGTAGTAATAAAACTAGCTGGAGATATAAGGGCATGAACTTTGTCAGACTCGATCTCTCAAATGGAGCTGAAGAGACCGGAATTTCAGAAAGGCTTGATAGCGATGTAACCGCAGGACTATTTCTTTTTATATACCATGGAGAGCTTGTAATTTAAATCACCCATCAATTGTGGAAGCTTTAGCTCAAAGATCTGTCTCAACTTTGCTTCCAATCACAAAGAAATGGAGCTCAAGAAACTTATGTTATGTTATGTTTACTAGAACAAAAGTAGAATGGAATGGAATATTCCCTGTCTTCTTATGATGAACTAAATTCGACCATGGAGCAATTTGAAATGATAATTATGAAATCTCATTGAATATTTTAAAAATCAACCTAATATGTATATGGGAAATTTGGAGTGTATCATATACACTCCTAATTATAATTTTTGTAATATTGGTTATGACATATTGTGTTATTAGTTATGTAGGAAAATATTTTCAAAAAATCAATTTAATGCAAATAAATAATAAAATGCCTCGGTCACAAACTGTTCTAACTTTTGAAAAAATTTTGTAAAAAATTTATTGCGAGGTATTTATTATTTATTTGCATTTAATTGATTTTTCAAAAATATTTTCCTACAATTTTAAGATAGTAATTCGCCTGTGCCTTAGGTGCTTGCAATTGATAGGCGTCTTACCTCCAGGATACAATGATCATCCCATACAGAAACGGTACAACTTTTTGTATGTATAGCGAACCAATTTGTGTTATGCATTCTCTTTTATACTTGATCATGACATATGTATGAATCCTAACACTTGTTTTCCAAATGAATGTCATAGGAATAGTATTTATAGAAGTATTTGTGACCATTCATAAAAGTCATGACTCTAGGGTCACACTCTTTTATATGAAGAGACACCCTGAAGAGTTGTACCCTCTCATTCAAATAGAATCAATTATCATTCACTTCTAAAATAAATTTTGGGCAAATTACATATACCTCCTTCGAGGTTTAGCTAAATTACAGATACCCCCTAAGGTTTCGGAAATGACAAATATGCCCCTGAGGTTTATATTTTCATAACAAATTGTCCCATGAGGTTTATATTTTCATAACAATTTGCTCCCTAATTTGTTATACAAATAGTACCTTCAAGGGGCTATCTGTAATTTCTCAAACCTCAGGGGGGTATCTGTAATTTTGCTAAACCTCGATGGGGGTATATGTAATTTGCCCTAAAATTTTTCAACAAGTTATGACTCATTATGATATTGATTATGTCATTATTTATTATTATGATCCAAGAATTCTTTGTTATACTTTGGCTAGGTTTGACATTCTCTAAAAAAATCAAAAAGTCACTATCTTATTTAAGTCATGTCACCTCCCTACAATATCACTTCAAACCCAATAATATCACTTCAAACCCAATCTATATTTTAATAAAAATTCAAAAAATACACTTATTTAGATCATCCTAAACAATTCCTTTATGTGATGTTTGGTTATAATTATTATTATTTTTTAGTTATGACTCTTACAATATTAAGTTATGTCATTTGTAATAATCAAACTCATAAATGATATAATTTACATATTACCCTACGTATATATGGAACAAAATAATTCTTCTGCAATAAGTTTGATATGGCAACTATAAATTAAGGAAGTAGTTTGGAATAGTAATTCTAATGACATAATTTAGGGGTTTTAATAAAATATAAATTTAATTTTGAACCAATCACATAATAATGAAACAACGTACCTTTTATTACTTAAAAAATAAATTTTATTCCTTTTTTTTCAAATTTTTTTTTTATTCACCAAAAAAAAAATTTGAAAAAAAATAAATTGAGAGTTTTATGACATTTTTGCAATTAATAATAGTATAAATTTGTTTAAAAGTTAATTTGAGATAAATCTGATCAAAAGATTCTTGTTAGCTGTGCTAAAATTGAAAATCGTGCTCGGCAAAAGAGCAAGTCACTCCTGAGCAAACATAACAGGATGTTAGGGCATGGGTGGAATAGCAACTGGTTTGTCCACTAAAAAATATTCTGCCGGAAGAGACATTTTGATCAACCTTCTCCAACACCACTAAAAATATAATTGATTTGAAGGTTGAATTGTTCTTTGGAAGTGTTTGGAAACCCAAGTTTGACATTAAAATAATCTCAAACAATAAAAAAAGTTTTTTAAGTTTCGTTTGGAAATATGAGTTGAATTGAGTTTGAAATTATTTTAATTACAAAAAGACAAAATAGATTTTTTTAGTTTAATAAGACAAAATATCACATCAAACCTATAATCATTACATTCTTTCTCTCAAAAAAAATTAAAAAATGCAAAAAATTCATCTCAAACGAGACCTTTTAACCCTAGATTAAAATAGTCAAAAAGTTAAAAAATTCGCTTCACAAATAAACCCTTACCCTCAAATAGTACACTAACTCATTGATTTAAAACAAAAATAAAAAAAGACAGTGGCTGTCCTTGCACAGACATTCTACACTGTGACAAACACACTGTAAACTGAGGCTACCACTGCCGTGCCACAAGTAGTTAAATGACCATTTTGTTCCTGTAGATCAATTTTGGAAAAAAATAATGTTAAGAGGCAAATTTATCAATCCAACCTCAAACATCATTTCAAACACATTTTTCAATACAACCAACTCAAAAATTTAACTCAACTTCCTAAACACAAAAACTAAGATAGCCTATTAAAATAATCAAAAAACCTAAAAAATAACCACTTCTTCAACACCCAGTTTAACTGGTAAACACCAGTTGTGTTATTGCAGGAGAGAGAGAGGGGGGCTCGTGTGGCGCCATCTTATTCTCCAAACGATGTGAGAAAATTTTCCCGCAGATTTTTATTTTTATTTTTATTTTTTGGTTGAGATGGCCTTTGGAGTCTTGCTTGTGTATGTTTTTGTTTATCAATATAGTTGTTTCTCATGTTCTCAAAAAAAAAAAAAAAACAAACAAACAAACAAACAAAGAAGCACGAGAACCAAAAAAAATTTCCTTAAACAAAAAATATATAAATAATCATCATCTTGCAATATAATTGGCCAAACAATGGTTTTCTATAACTTCCATTCCACTCAGCAATTTGGGTCACTACAAATAAAAACTCTAAATAAAACTTTATAACAAAGAAAAATATATCACCGACGGCTTACATTGCTGAAATTACAAGCATGTAAACCTACCATGTTCCCACCATGTTCCCTCCAGCAAAGAGAAACTGAACATCTTATTTCAATATCTGAAAAGAACTGGGTTAAGAAAAAAAATATACTTTAAATGGGGAAAAAAATTAAATTGATTTGAGTTCCAAAACTAGGAATTACTGTGTATTTGGGGTTTGAATTTTTAGGTATCATCGGCGTCTTGGCTAGGAGGGGATCCGGCAAGCCAACCCCACATGCCACCCGAGCTCTGCCTCTGTTTTGCACTCAAGGCAGCTTGTTCAGAGGCAGCCTTTTGTCTTTGAAGAAGTTCGAGTTCTTTTTGTAAGGTCTCCATAGTTTGCAGCTTTTGCCGTAGCTCTGCCACATCAACCTGGTGAGATAGTAAGTGTTAGAACTAAACTCCTTTCCATTGAAGACATTTTAAAAGAAACCACCAAAATTACTCAGATATCACTCAAACCAACAAAATTAGAGAGCATTCAGTAGGTACGGTCCTTTCTCTTTGTTTCGTTCTTTGTTGGTGCAAGTTCAACTACGTATTGCCAAAAAAAATTAGCCGATTTTTTGCCTTCTTCCAATTTATGGGTGAAGTTTTTGGCTGAACTAATAACAATGTTTAAACAAGAAAAGAAAAAAGAGAGCGACTGCATTCCTAAATTTACAACAACTAACCAAATAAACACGGCAATATTTGGCTTCATGGGAAAAAGTGGAGCAGTAGAACTTTGAACTAACATTTTGTTTATAAAAAAATAAAAAGGAAAAGTAGGAGAAAGAAAACTACGAGTAAAAAGATTTTCCATTTTTCATTTGCCGTTAGGTTGCACAGAGGAAGAAAAGAAAATGAGAAGTAAAAATATGTCTACACTTCACATGAAACATGTATGCATATTTTGTGTATTATATACTCATCACTTCCCAGGGATCAAAGTAGAGCCTCTTTTAATTGCATAGAAGATTAGATTTAGAAGGTAATATGTGGAGCAAAAACTTTTTAACATTAAGTAGCTACCTCAAGTTTGAAACACCTAGACTGCTCAGTAGCAAGCTGACCACGGACAGCTTGAAGCTCCTGCAATGTCAAATTAGATAAATGTCATTGGAATCTGACTGAAAGAGACCATCACCTTATGCATACATGAAGTCCAATTTTCAGTAGAATAAAAAAGGGTAATTAAAGTAAAAATGCAGCTTCAACATGTGCCGGTAAACGAAAACAAGAAAATTGGCTGATGAGCAACAATCTAACTTCAGAACTAGATGTGGCTGCCTTCTTAAACTACTGCATTTCTTGCGAAATCCACAAGCCCTGATTAATCCAATGAGTTAAAGCAAGCTTATATGATTACTTTCAATATTTCACATTGCACCCCACCCCAACATAAAAAGCCTATTATTACATTCTCTCTTATTCTTCCCAAATAATGGAAAATCTGGTCAATGTTTTTTTTTTTTGTTTTTTGGTTTGTTTTGATAATCGGGTATCTGGACCAGCTTATGCGCACCTCGACAATCCCGATTCCCTGAAATTAACGACCGGGCAAACCTAGCCCCAAGGTTTGGGATGTTTGGCTTTCATGGAATTCACCCTACGACCTCTTGGGTGGTAAAGCCCTTTGGTAGCCTCTTCTCCTACACCAAACCCTTTGGAGTTTCTGGTCAAAGTTTTTTTTTTTTTTTTCCCTTTAAAAAATTGTGTATCAAAATCTGTTACCTGGATAGTTCTAGCATGAGAAACAGTAATGAGAACATGGAACAGTAATGAGAACATGGTTACACCACTTGTTCTAAAAATTGGGAGGATAGGGGTAGGCTTGTTAATATCATACTATTAGAATTTAAGGTACTTCTAACATATAGTCTATTATTTTCAATTAATCATGTTTAAGAAAAATCTATAAGAATTATGGCCCAAATTTCTTTTTACATTTTTTCTACCCAAACCTTCACCTTCTTTAGATTTTAGGTCATTATCTTTAATTTTTTATCCTCCTAAGGAAATAAATAAGAAAGAGTTTTGGAATCGCTTTGGATAACTAAATTCACCATTTTGAAATGAAGTGTATTATGTTTTGGAACAAGGAGGGGAAAAAATTAGGGAGCTTTTTCGGAACAACGGCAAATTAAAAGGTTAAAAAAAATTAGGGTAATCTTTCAGAGGAAGTTAGTATTTCATTTTATGAAAAAGAGATGATGACATTTTTCCTACATTTCACAATAAAATTCCATCAAGATTTATGAAGACTCGGAAAGACAATTTTTTCCTAAATATTTTCAAGATTTTGACATGGAAAAGCATTAAGGGTTTTAGTTGCAAGAAAACAATTGCAACATTATTGAAATTTCAATCATATGTTCAATTCTTAGTAGCAGGAAACTCCTATGGGGGCCTCACTCCAGAACCTCAATCCCGCTCCCGCTCCCGCTCCCAAAACTCTTCTATAGGGCCCCTGCCCTTGCTACCACCCCTGCCCCCACTCCTGTTTCCACTATGTGCAACTACTTAAATTGTTCATCAATATAGTGCAAACTTTGTTCATGTAAAATTAAATTTAAGCTTCATTTTTTTTTTCCCTAAAAGAAGCCCGTAAGTCGGCAAGGAGTGCCAAGGACAATAATCTTGTAACAAACAATCACCTCCCAAAAGACCATATCAATTAAATGCACACAATAAGTTACCTTATACAAATCTGTGTTTCGTGCCTCAGCTTCAGTTAACTCTTGCTTTAGCTGGAGATACTGTATCTTCTCCTTGCCGAGTGAAGATTCTATTTCCTCTTTCTCTGCCTTGAGAGTTGCTAAAAGATGTTCATTGCTTTCTTCACTTCTTGTTCTCTGCACGACACTCATGAACGTAAGCAGAAAGGTTTAGAATGACAAAATGCTAATAATGACATGATTCAGAAGTTGACTAGCATCGGAAATAAGGCAGACTAAAAAATTTCCAAAAGGTATTGGTTACTAAGAAATTCGAGCATATTGAGCCAATTTAAATGGGAAAGA
Organism: Camellia granthamiana; assembly: GCA_036172215.1. Lineage (NCBI taxonomy): Eukaryota > Viridiplantae > Streptophyta > Magnoliopsida > Ericales > Theaceae > Camellia > Camellia granthamiana. The sequence continues at coordinate 93,670,234 of CM069908.1, read as the reverse complement.
GCAAACTGAACTTTATTTCATAAATCAAAGCTTATATTGACATTCTGAACTCAGACAATAATTTGACAGTATAGAATTGTTGGAACTGATAGGGATTTTTTTAATAAAAAGGACTTGTTCCCATATTTACATTCGGTGGAGGGATAGCTAGTGTATAATATGAAGATTTAAAAATTTGTCACGATATTGTAATCTGTTAGATGTTACACTTAAAAATCCTCAAACAATTGTCCCACAACTACACAAATAATGTTTACAAAGACGGGCTGTAGTCCAAATAAATTTAAAATTTTATATTAATTGCTAATTATCAGAAAGCAATTCTTGTTGTTTAAGAATCTTATAAAAACTCCACAAATGAAAATAATACAGTAATTTCCTGTAACAAAAACAATATGCGAAGTAAAGAATTTACACATCCACTTGGATGCATATTGCATGGCAACTAGATATAATAGAAAATTCAAAGAATTGGGTACCAATGAGATGTTTGTGTTATTACAATACCATGGGCTCTGAATCAACATTGTCCATGACGATTTCCCTTATTTTTCCTTCTTGGCCTGTTTCAAACTCAGACTCCACATCCCTGGCATTTGTAGCATTATGAACAGCTGATACACTGTCAGGCACAGAAGTCTCCATCATTTTTGATTGCAAGGTTGATTTGTGACTCGGTTTAAGGACGCTAACCTGACCGCAATAAATATAACCAAAATGAGGAGAAGAACATAGCAGAATAAGCCCAGCTAAATCAGTTTAAGAATACTCTTGACCTCATTGTTGTACCGTCCATTGTAACCTCCAAAAGATATTAAAATGTCTTCACCATTGTAGGAGCTCAAGACCAAACTCAATCCCTGCAATAGAACATAATTGAATTAGTTACTTTTTACTATGTAATAGGCTAGAAATGAAGGCAATCTGTATTATAATGCTGAACATATCACGTCCTTTGAACTAAACCCAAACCAGAATTATTTATAAAGAGAAAGAATAACAGCAAATCTTTAATAATGATGTCTCTATTTCCATGCATGTGCGTCGCCCTGTCACAGTTAAAAAGTGCAGCAATTTGCAAGTAATGCTCTAATTGAGAGTATCAACAATCTATCAATTATTGTACCAGGGAAAAAAGGACCATAATTGAATCATTCTAAGTATATGATGTATCCAGGTCATTCAATACCTAGCTTAATGGTTACTGAATATTTAAGCCTTGTAAAGTAAGACCAACACATTTCTTCTCAGGTACATCAGTAAAGCTTGTGACAACAGTCCTGGCTGGTTGGTGGTAACTAGTTACTCATAATGTTCAGCAATTACAAAGAATGAAGCACCATCCATCATTAACATAGGGATTAGTCTTGCATATCAAAATGCAAAAGAGAACAAATGTATTTTTCATTACCAATAATCCATAATTAACAAATGTAATTTTCATTACACTTAAATGAAATATCTTCCACAGAACGGTTAAGGATGAATCAATGTTTTCTTAAAATGGACCAAATTGTACCATTGACTGGCTGTAAACTCTCAAAAGAATCACTCAAAAAAAAAAAAAAAAAGTACTTTCCAAGAAGATCATTTGTACCAGCAGCCCACCAGATAAGCATCAAAACCAAGAGACAACTGCCGTTCAGTGGGGGCAGTAAGATTTCCCTCCATTAGTAAAGGAGGTTCATATTACAGTTCTTTCCTCCTCCCAATGCCTTGTTAAACCACCCATCATCTAGCATAAATACCACAGTATATCATTACACCTGGATTTAGTCCACACTTCAAGTTCTTGTAGTCAGTAACGGAATCAACCAGACTACTAAATCAAAATACCAAAATCACCAAATCTTCAGTTGTTGATGCAGTAGAATAATAATGCAAGGAGTGTTCTCTTTCCAAGTAATTTTTCTTCAACTCTGGATTAAGGATCTCTGTGGATCTGAACACGCTTCTTTACAACCCAAGGACTTTGGCATTTATAGTTTAATTTATTTTCTATAACAAACTTGAAAGTAGAAAATCTGGATCTACAATGCTTGTTGACATAACTATTCTACTTATCTCCGAATATGACCGGTTAGAATTTTTTTCACAAAGTGCTTGTCATTCTTCTATTAGATAATAACTAACATCAAGCTAGGTTGGTGCACACAATCAATGGTTCTGAAATGAGTACATATAAGGAATATATATCATGGATTCATGATGCTTTATGAACCTTTTTCATATGTGAGAGGAGAGAAAAAACTTGAAAAGAGTGCTTAAATGTTACATGCATGAAATCATGTTAGGATGGGAACCACTTGGTTCTTGCATGGGCACATAATCGTGCTTAAAGGGCAATAGTGAAGGGCTCAATGTAAAAGAAATTAATAATGTTATCAAAAGTCAAAACCCTCTCAAAAAGAAATAATGTTAGGGTTATTTTATTTTTTTGTCCTCTAACAAAAGAAAAAATGTTATGGAGTTCATGGTTGAGCATATCAACAAAAAGGTTAAACTTCCAAACCAGTCAAGTTTGCAACACGATTAAATTGTCCACACTCAAACCAGGCAGACTCAAATAAAAAAACAAATTTGCCATAAGTCCCATGTGTAAATTAGTAGGATTCTAAAGCTTCTTGAATGTTCACCTGCAGCAGTCGGTGCATGCAACTCTATAGATGATGTGTTGATAAGACAATGACAAATGAATGATCCAATAGACCTAATCGTGCACATAAGAGTAAAGGCTGAACAGGAGACTAAATAAAGTTGTAAATAAGCCACCCATAGAATGTCAATCCAAGCAGAACAAATGCATGCTCACATGAGCCAAGCATATGCATAAAAATGCGAAGATTAGACCCATACTGCAATCATGCACATACTAGCAACTCGCAAAATGCGGACCCAAGCATGTCCTCAGAGCTCCAAGATCTTTTGGGCCTGGTAACAACTTGCCCACTAAGCATACAAATGAAACATAATCTAATAGACCCACACTGTAATATTCATGATAATAACGATAATCACCAATCAGTATGCTCCATTCAGAAGTCAACAAATGTTCAAGAAGCTAATCAGACAACATTGGATCAGTTTCTTGTGCATGTGAATCTCACTGGTACATACAGTTCAGATAGTTAGAAAAGCCATAAGTTCACAGGAAGTTATTAATAACTTCAATTCACTTTGCTATCCTTCCAAAATTTTAAAATATCATGATGGATGCAGAAAACTTGTGAAACCCAAATTGACATGACCATGTGCCTTACAAGTCATTAGTTTACAAAAAGCTTGATAACAAGAGATCCTCCAATCAAAATACCTCACTAGCAAGAGGAACACGCCCTTGAACAGTGGTTACAACAGACCAAACCAGTGTAGACATGTTAAGGACTACAGTTTCTGAGACCCCTGCAAGAAGTTAAAGAGAAAGGATGAACACCAAAGAGTCTGGTAGTATTTACAGAGCATTTTCACCAAAACAGACAACCAAATTTTTTTCACCAGACACAGAATTTTTTAAGATGACCATAATTATCAAGCAAAATAGATGGACAGTATCCTAAATTTACAAAATTGCTTTTAAAAAATCATGCAACAGACCATCAGACAATAAAATATCAAATTCTACAATGTCAAAGATATACAATCATTTCCGACAATATGAAAACAAGGATATTTTTCATATACGCAGCTGAAGTTCACCCAATAAACTTTGTTCATCCTATCTAAGTTAGCATCTCAAATTCTACTGGGTGTTCAAGTGCATGAAAGCAGACATTCCCTTTATTCTAACACATCACTCTAGGAAAGTAAAGCGTGCAACATGACAGATTCATAAATCAACAAGTTTTTCTAAATCCCACTTTCAGAGGCATCAAATTGCATGAGTGATGGAAAGAAGTGTGGAGGCAATTAGAAGATCAACATACAAAAAGCAAGCATCACCTCCTCTGGAAGATAATTCACAAATGTAATATCCAAATATTAAATATAAAACGTTGAATCATGGGAAGAAAAAAAAATGATATTTTACAGCATTCCACTTCTTGCAGCTTCTAAAATGCATAATGCTATTAGACTGTCAGCTCAAACATGCATACAGACATAACATCATCCACGGGGAATAACAATTAGTGTCATAAAGTTGGGGCAGGTCTCAACGAACGTTAGAGCCAAAAGCTCCTACAGCACTGACATAGTTGGATGATCTTTCAAATACCAGACTAGATCTCCTCATAGACATTTAGAAATTTCAAGGGCAGGTGCAAACCAGCTCTGCATTTGGTGCAACCAAAAATGAGGGGCAATAATAATGAGATCTAGATCTCCAATATGAATGACAGTGAGTGGACCATAACCATCAACAACTTTTGGTTTCTGACCTATCCGATATCCACACTTATAACTAATATTACAAGTGATTGCCAGGCATGTGCGAGCAAGCCTAGATATATAAGGATTCAACACATATCAATCTCAAGTCTGAATACGAAAGTAAATACATACCACTTCTGTTGTCACCACCACCAACAATAAACCAGTTCTCCCCAACCGTCACTCCTGCATGACCAGCTCGGGGACTGGGTATCTCACCCTGTTGTGTAGGTCGCGACCATTCCATCTTCAACATCCAAACACATGATCAGTGTAAAATAAATTCAAACTGTACGAAAATGTTAAAGACAAAAAAAAAAAAAAAAGGGTTATCCTACCGCCTGCAAATCAAGGACATGCAGATCATTGAAGCAAGTAGCATGTGAACCCCCACCAAAAATAAGAAGATAACGCTCAGCATGTACTGCAGCAGCATGATCGGACCTTGGGGAAGGTGGCATCCCTCTACAAAATAGTGGAGACAATAAAAACCTTAGAAGACTTGTAAATTTAATCACAAATTAAAAAACTTGGTTCCCTTTGACATCATAGTTCATGAAGGTTCAAGTTGGAAAATCTAGTTAGGGGCCAAACTTCTTTACATGCATAAAATATGGGGAAAAAACATATATTGCTGTTCTGCAACACCATTGTGACACTGTCATAGAAATGTAAATAATGGCCAAAATCACAACCGTTGTGGAAAAGCGGTAACTTTACATCTACTAAGAAGAGAAAAAACCCAAACTTCAATAAATCTTATTTATGAATCATTGATACTAAATTAAGTAAAAAAACCAAACAACAATAAAACTCTTTGATTATGTGGCAAATGGTCAACCATGTTAAACAACCAAGAATTTGAAATTGACATAATAATTGCTTTCAAATTTTCTGAGAGAGCATCTTACACAGCATCTATTTCATCCCAGGTCATGGTTTCTAAGTCGAGAATGTGCAGGTCATTCAGAAGGGATCTTTTCGCATCTTGTCCGCCAAATATGACTAAGCTTAACCCTAAGAGGGTCACAGATTGGCCTCCGCGTGAAACCTGCCAAGCATTTATAGACATTAGGAAACATTAAGTAAGAGGCAACACCGTAAATTTATTCCATGCAAAAACAATGACAAACAAACAGCGGGAAAACTCAACCATGTTAAAAGTTTATATTCGAAAATTCAAAATATTAATGAAAATTTGACATTGAAGTTTGAGCCATTTATAAATCTCAACAAATTTCAGCAAAAAAATCCAAATAAAACTGTTAATTTATCAGAGAACAAAAAAACAAAAAGAGAGCCAGAAGAGTGAAACAAAAACCATCATGTCTTGTTGTTGGGGTATTATTACACAAAAAACAAAGTCAATTTTACTTCTGGTGAAGGAGAACAATAAGCTTGTGGCCATGTTACCTTAAGCAAACTCCTTATTCTAAATTAAGTAACCATTTTATTTCACCTGGAATTTGATTTATTGGGAACTCATGTCATTGTGAAGAAATAGAAGGCTTAAGATGAGAGTGTGAAGCGAAGTCCCACATCGCCCAAGGATGGATAGGCTGCGTGAGGGCACCCTCACCTTAACATGGTATCGGAGCTAGAGTACTCAAGGATGGGTAGGGTGCGTGTCCTTGGCTTGCATGCCACAGGTGCTGCCCAGTCCTAGTGAGCACACTAGGCGTGAGGGAGGGTGTGAAGCGAAATCCCAGATCGCCCAAGTACTAAAGTAATATTAAGCATATAAGCGTGAGGGCACCCTCATCTTAATAGCTAGCTTTTGGGATGAATTCAACCCAAGAAAGCGTAATGTGTACGACTCTTACTACAAGAGAAAAGAAGAAACGATACACAATACAAGAGAGCTACATACTAGGATTAAGTGCTACAAGAGGGAGAATGATGACAGTTAGTAGGAAAGAATTAGTTGATATGGTGGGTATATCAATTGGATGTGGTGTGGAGCTGAAGATTAGATTATTTAATTGGTTGAATGTGGAGCAGTAAGTTAGTCACGGGAAGAAGTGGTAGCTAGTTTACAAGTGGATATTTTAGTTGATGGGTTGTTGAGAGTAATAGTATAAACATAGACTAAGATGTATCACTGGGGGATCAAATTGAAATTAAATATTGTTAATACACTAAAGTTGTTTTCTCTCTGTTCTCTCTGCTCTCTCTATTATCTTCCATTTCCATTTCCATTTCCATTTCGTTGCTCTGTTTTTCCTTCTATTCCTTTCTATATTCTGTTCTTGATTGTGCTTCTTAATTTCTACATTTTGATATACATCATAAGATGAAAATGAATAAATACCGGTGGCTTCCCATAAGTCTTCAAGGTTGACCAAGTACAAGTTCGCAAATCGAAGACCTTCACTGTCACCAGAAAAAATAAAATAAATAAGATCAAATTATAATATCAATAAGAAAGCATCAAGACGGAAACACAAAAGTAGTTGCATAGTTGAATGAAGTTAACACTTTTCAATCAAAATGTAAATTCTTCATTACATCCCACCTTAATGGATAGAAGGATCTTCAGAATTCACAGAAAGAAAGATAATGATCATCGTCAAAAAGAAGTATAATGTAAGCCATTCTGCTGACTTCCCTTAAAATACAAAGCATGTTCTCTAAGAGTCCTAATCAAGAAAAAGAAAAATTGCATGGAGCATATTTCTTGGTGGCTGATCAAGATTAGAAATTTTATCTTTCAATAGAGTTCAATATAAACAAACACATATATTTACGTTTAAAATTTTCTTTGAGCAAAAGCTAATCACTAAATCCAATTAATTTTTGTTTAAGATTACAATTAGAACAATTGCAATAGAAAATTCTGAATTAAAATCTAAGGAAAACTTAGCCTAGTGGAAGCCCTTAAATGCTTATCTCAATGTCAATCAATTTTAATTGCAAACTTTGGCATATTCATAAAGAAAAAGTATCAGGATCCAATTATTTAGGTGAGGCCAAAACTTTACCACAACAATTATCATAAAATATTGAATGTCCAGAATTAAGCAGATCAGAAAGAATCACCACCTCATGAGTAGATGCGCTACACATTGGAGTATTAATCAAGGATATACAGGCATGATTTTTGACTTCATATTAGGTATTACATGAGATTGAAAATATTAGAATGCTAGCTTGCATGATTGAATTAATTTCAAAGTTAAGAATACTACCTTATATGACTGAATTAATTTCAAAGTTAACTAAATTTGTATTTAATAGTTAACCCAGCAAAGACTAATCAATATATGCATAAGTTATAATTTCACGTGATTTTTTTTTTTTTTTGTAGTTATGTTTTCTGGATGAATATAATCATTTATAAATAAATATTCAGTTAAAAATAATGAAAAGACGAAAAGCAGCATTCTCCTAATTTATGAAGCATACACACTCCATTTTAATCGTCATAGCAGTGTCTCACACGTGTCAAACATACCACATGCCATGTCAATTTTTTATTTAATTTTTCACTTGACAATGAAGAACACGTGTCAAGACATGCTATGGGAGAAGAAAAAAAAAAAAAAAAAACTAAACAATAACTTTCCTCCAATATGTTCAACTTTCGACGTCTCTTATTTTTTAATCAACAATAATAAAAGATCGTACTAGAGAACATGCCAAGAGGGCACCACCCCTTTACAATGAAAAAAAAAAAGAAAAAAGAAAAAAGAAGAGAGAGAACAAAGAAGGAAAACAAAACAAAGATAAAACCCTAACAATACTTCAAAAACCTAAAAACGATCCACTCCCCATTACAAAATGCTTTAGAACTGTGCCTTCTTCACAGCCTGTAACCAGTCTTCCTTCCCTCTACCGTAAGACATGTAGGAAGTTTCTTCACATCTTCATTCCAATCCTTAACATTCCTCTCCTTTGCCCTTACCACATATGGAGCTTCCTCTCCTTCAGGCAAAGAATTCCATTTCTTTTCCCCAGACTTTATAAACTTAGCCACTAAATTTTTGTTCAGGTGCTTGTGCTTCTCTTTATACTTTTCATAAACTTCTCCATGAGCACAACAAAAGCACTAACAGATTTTTTAGTTATCATCTCAACCAAAATGGGCCCTGCTTGTTCCACACAAATTTCTTAAGTTTACTTTTACAGGACTTCTTAACCTTTTCCTCATAATCATCCAATAACATAGCTCCCTTGTCACTAGCCTCCAAAATATCATCCCATACATTTCTATTTTCTTCACCACACAGAGGAAACATAGTGATGCAGGGCAGCTATCAAGAAATCCATCCTATTTTTCAATCGATTCAAAACTAGAAAACATGAAAAATGGATCTGAAAGAAAGAAATCCAGATTCAAGAAGAACAAAAATTTCAAGAGAAGAAAATTACAGATCACAGCCCTACTAGCAAAAGCCACAACTTTTATCAACTCAAATTCATTAATCCACTCTGACCGATTACAATGTTATTTTCATTTATAGGCTAAAAGAAACCCGAAGAAAAATAAAAAATAAAAAATAAAAAAACTAAAATTCTTGATGGCTAAGAAATATACTAAAATGAAACAAATCTTAAGAATCTTAATTAACTATAATTAAAAATATATAAATATAAATACTAAAGAAATGAAATTATAAGTTACAAAATTGCAAGTGAAGCCTCCAAACTAAAATTTTGCATCTGTGCATGAATTCAGCATCATTCTCCTATACTAAGAAGAAAAAAAAAAGAACTCGTCTATGAGTACCCATTTAAAAACTAAACGTGACCATGCCAACAAATCAAATATTTTGAATATACTAGCTGTTTTAAATTCTTGTTCCAACCTTAGATACATGAAGCAGAGGCAAGGGTAGGGGTGGAGGAGCGAGGGCATATATAAGTTTCTAAGGTTGGGAAATATGTGCTAAAATGTTAATAAATATTTGAGATTGGTGTCAACAACAAATTGTCTTTATTAAGTATAAATAAATATTATGCAAATATAAAGTACTATAATAAGTTTAAGTTGTTTTCTAATGTTTCTTTGAGATTTGTAAGTGTACGAGTTTCTAACTCAGTTGCAAGCAAATTTCTTCCTTGACAGGTGCAAGTTTTTTTACAAGTTTCTTACTTAGGAGCGCAAGTAAAAAATGTCACCTAAGTAAAAGTTTTCAGCAACTAAGGTTCTAACTAATCGATGTGATTAAGCTGTTATCGAGCTCCATCAAACACAGATTGAACAGGTAACAAGGTTTTAAAAACCGGACCGGTAAGTAAACCGGAAAAGAAATTGGGTGGATGAATCGCCGGTTCCACCATTAGGTCGAACCAGATCAAACCGTGACGTCATAGTTATGTAATAAATATATTAAAAAGTATACTTAAATAAAAAATAAGTATTAAGGCCTCGTTTGGGAACAGGCTTTTTTAGTAACTTTTTGGCTTTTTGGCTAAAACGTGATGTAAAAAAAACTAGTATGTTTGGATGACTTTTTGGCTTTTTACGAAAAGATGTGCAAAAAGTAGAGAGAAAAGGAAATCTTTGACTTTTTTATATAGGTTGTTCGTTTTTGGGTTTTTTAGTAACTTTTTGACTTTTTGGCTAAAAAAACCACTTGCCAAACGAGGCCTAAATATACATTATATATTTATATAAATATATTTACACATTTATTTTTATATTGATACTATTTGTAAAAATGTTAATTATATTGGTATATGAGAGAAAATGATTGGAATACAATAAATAAAATATATCTACTAATTGGCTTAGTGCTAAGCAACAAGAGTGTCATGCTTGAGGTGTTGAGTTCAAACCTTGCAGACTACATTTTTCCAAGCTTAATCATTGGCCGGTTCGCTCCAACTGGCACCAGTTCTTCCGATTAACCGATTCAACTATGGGTTATGCCGGTTTTTGAGCTAAAATGGGTTCAAGGGTCAAACCTAGACTGGTCAACAGGTTAACCAGTCGATCTGGTCCGGTTTTTAAAACAATGACACCGACACATAAAGAAAATTTATGTTACACGGACTCTTCAAAATAAATCAAATACCCTTGACGGACACCCCACTCTCGGACAAGGATATGGGATATGTGTCGGATACTTTTCAATGGATACTTCTTATATAATTATATATAACACTATTATTATATGTACATATTGCTGTATAATTGCTATAAATATCTTTTTGACACTGTAAGTTACATATAGTACCATTTTATCTCACATTGCCGAATCTACGCACCCTTAAATTTATGTTTATTAGTCCGACCTCCAGATACATACCTGCACCCGACACCCGTAACCGAGTCCATGCAACAAAAGAAAATCTTCAATACCAATAAAATCATTCATGTCTAACTCAATCAAAGAAGAATCGATTCGTGGTGTGTCAATAGGAAGCTCCTATTTTGATAAAATCATGTTGTGTAGGCGATTCGCTTACCCTCCAATGGTTTCTTGGTTGTCCAAATTTTCTTCCAAAATAATATTACTTTAACGTTGGACCGACTTGATGAACAATTTTCACATGATGGAAGAAAATTCGAAAGTCTAATAAATCATTGACAGGCAAGCGAATCCCCCACGTAACATGATTTTACCAAAGGACATCATCCAATTGATACACCACTAATTGATTCTTCTTTGATCAAGTTAGACAAGATTAATTCTATTAGTATTTAAGATTTTCTTTACGTGTTCAATTCGTGTTTGGTAGACCTCATCACCAGCCTGATCACACCAATTAGTTGAAACAAGAACACAAAACAGCTAACATATTCAAAATATTTGATTTATTGGCATGATCGCATTCAGTTTTTCAATAGGAACTCGATGACGAGTTCTTTTTTTTTTTCAATCTAGGAGAATAATGCAGAATTCATGCATGCATCCAAAATTTTATCTAGGGGCTTCATTTACAATTTGTTAGTTTATAATTTCATTTCTTATCTTTTAATTATAATTAATTAGGATTCTTCGGATTTGTTTCATTTTAGTATGTTTCTTAGCCATCAAGAATTTTAATCTCCTTATTTTCATTAGGGTTTCTTTTAGCTTGTAAATAAAGGCTTTGACATTGTAATTGACCAGAGTGAATTAATCAATTTGAGTAGATAAAAGTTGTGGCTTTTGTGTGTAAGGTTGTGGTCCGTGTTCTTCTTCTCTTGAAAATTCATTTCATGAATCTTGATGCTTTTCTTTTAGAACCATTCTCCATATTTTCTGCTTTTGAATCAATTGAAGAACAGAACAGATTCCTTGATAGTCGCCCTGCAATAATTGGTTTCAGAGCCAAAGGAATTGGACACGACATATCAGATTTCATCATCTCCACTATGCTCTCCTCCATCTCTGAAGCCCCAACTTTGTTAAATGAGTCAGGCATGCCCCCATCCTCCATCACCCCTAACCTAGATGCAACATGACCACATCTTCACCATTCGAGCTTTTTGTGTTCTAAAATCCATTTGGGAGAGGTAGAGAGCCTTATCTTCTTGAAAGAAAAAAAATCAGTTGCCCCTCTCATCTAGTGTTCCTATTACATTTACATTAATTCTGTGGATGCAGACTTTTGGTAAATATTAACACCATATTATTACTTCTTAAAATTTATGTATTCTTTATGGATGATCCATTTACTATTAAACTTAAATGCTCTTCACATATGTAATGTAATAGTTGAATGAATATCAAATTATAGATTGAGTGATTGTTTTATGTTAAATTAATGTTAGTTTTTCTTCTTCCTTTTTTCTTTTTCTTTTTTTTTCTTTCTTTCTTTCTTGTTTGTGGATAAAAATTAGCAAATTTTTTTTTTTCTTCCCATATCGCTGCCCCGCCATGTCTATATCCTAATTTTTAAAAAATCGATGTGCCCTGAGTCCGTGCTTCTTAGCTTATAATGTTTTTCACCAATTTTTTGCAGCTAGAAAACTTTAGAACATTGAACATTTTCTGTGCATAGAAATTGACATACCAAAAGTTAATATTTCCAACAAAACTAGAAATGCAAAAGATAATACATAATATATGAATCTTGCCTTGCATAATCTCGGAAGGATCTTTTGTATGACCACCTATTGAAAGAAGCTTATCTGTCCCCCATGGTATCTACAGACACAAAAATGATATGATCATACAGCACATGTGCAAACATCTTTGCATCCAACATCTACAAATCTCCATACTAACCAGGGAATGGCCAGCACAAGGAGGCACTGGTACTAGAGAAGGTGATTCCAGAGAATCAGCTGCAGCTTTAATTTCAACCCTGGACCAAGTCCAACTTCTCAAATCTAGAACCTGCATTTTTTTTCTCAGATTAAAGATAAGAATATCTACAACTACCAAGAAGCAAAAATTAAAATATTATAATTTGATTACTTTTGTGTAAACATAATTAATAAAGATAAAGCCTGGAAAGCATGAAAGGGAAGGGAGAAAAGGGGGAGAAAAGGGAGGGAAGGGGAAGGGGAAGGGGAAGGGGAAGGAGAAGGGAAGAGGGAAAAAAGAACTTAAACAAAAAGAGACATTGTTCAATCACTAAATACAACATCAATTTTTCAGGCAATAGGTGGAGAAATTGGCTGCTATTACTCAAGAGAAGGTTTGGATGATTCTCCACATTTATCCAAAAAACAAAAGGAGAGAGTGAGAGAGAATGAGCCAAACACTAACAGTATCCCATAAATGAATACAGTAAATACAACCATATGACTTGTGCATATAACACAACATGCACAACTACAATTAGCTTCCATACCTGAAGATCATTAAGGTAACGTCCATTGTGATTTCCACCAAATATATACATCTTGTCATCAATAATAGCTGCTCCATGCTGTGAATTCAAGAACTTTGTTCAAGGAAAAGAAAAAGGGAAAAAAAAAAAGACCGAAAGGGGGGTGTTTGGAAGGAGCAGCTAGAACCAACTGATCTTTTAAAATGGAGGCAAGGCAATACCTCGTATCGTGCTTTTGGGGGTGGACCAAATCCTGAAGGTGCAACCCATTGATCATATACATTAACTGAACCAAGGCCCTCCAATATAACATCTTTATCCTGAGTTTCCAACAAGCTGCCATTTTCAGTAGGAATGGTTTTTGTCTCAGGAAAAGTGTCTCCATTTTCTGTGACTGGCTCAACCTTTGGATTGTGCTATAAAACCCACAACAGCAAAAAAAAAAAATTACAATAAATAAATAAAAGGAAATGGAGCAGATAAGTATATAAACTTGAGAGGGAGTGCCTTGTGAAATCTCACAGGAAAATATAGCATTAAGAAGTAACTGGAAAATTCTAGGGCCTCGTCATGAACTTTAAATATTTGTTTTCTCCACTTTTACTGTACAACTGTTAAGTACATATGTCAACGAACCAATTGAAACCACAGATCGTCTCACAATTAAGATAAGGCACAGAACAATGCCAAAGGCAAAGAAGCCAACATCATGAGCATGCCCCATCCAGTAATGAATTATTGTTTGTGCTCCCTAATTCCCTATCATTTTAGGCATATACATGGAAGAAGTTTTGAATTACAAATTGTCAATCCAAATACAAAGGCATGCAGAACCTGAAGAAACCATTGTAGCAAGCAGGCACTACATGCCCCAACCCAAAATCAAAGCTTCCAAACACAAATATTCAAAGGAAAAATTATTCCTACCACAAGAACTTCATTTTGTCATTTTGTCCAAAGAGATGGAATTTAGTGGGACCTCATAAAATAGCCCACAAATTAAACAGAAAGAAGAAGAAACAGGATTCCAACCAACAGTTCAAACTTCAAAGAGAAGAATCATTCTGTTAACAATTCAAAGTCCAAAGGTGATAGACAACTTAAATCAACTCATGAAAGCCTTGTGGCAACAGTTTCCCATCAACTACATAACTCCACATTTCAATTTCTCTAAGGCCAACTTCAGTTAAAACATGCGCTACCTCATAAGGAAGAGAACGGATCTATCCTCATAGAATTGATATCAATTGAATGATATCACAGTTTTGAGATTTGCAAGGATCACTGGTCAACTAAACAGTCTTAGACAGCAGTCTGGATAAACAATGACTAATGACTTGGTTGTAATGGACTGCAATTTCACACATGTGCCTTGGTCAATTTTCTGATCTATCAGCTGTTATTTTTCTCTTCCTTAACCTCTACCACCTTAGAAACTGTAAAGAGAGCAAATACCATCATAAGCAGGACTAAATTTAAGATCTTGTAAAAAGCACATATATAGCTAGTGCACAAGTACATGGTACTTTCATTCAGATACTCCAACAAATTAACATAAAAATCTTAACTTCATACACCTCTTTATGATGTCATTATTCCAACATTAAAAAGCTGTGATTTATGTGGCATGCTAATGGCATGTATCAGATGTCCTCTGACACACATACATGAAATAATCATTGAGAAATTGCATTTCAAAGGAAGACCACCACACCAAACCATAAGCATTATACCTTTTTCTATTTTTTTCACAAGTTATTTCATTAAAAGGTGCCTATGGGGGTACAACCAACTTATTCTATACAAACAAATATATCCTAGAAAATCCAAAAAGACTAAGGAAGGGATTAAAGCGCCCATAACCCAACAAGTTGGTTCTTCAACCTATAAATTGGCTCCTCGATTCCATCAAAGGATCTACGACTCCTATAGACCCAAAAAAATGGCCTGCTTTCCATGCCACCTTCTTTAGTATGCATCTTAGTCCCTTCCCATGTACAAAGTAAAACAAACACTGCTTTGTAAGACCCAAACAAACCTAAGCATAGGCCACAACCCCCTAGCTACCCTAGAATGAATGAGACGATGATCCACAAACGTGTACATACAAAATCAATTGGTAAAGCACATGACTTCAAACATGAATTGGGGGGAATTATTAAGAGAAATAAAAATTGACTGCACTTCAAATAAAGATAATCTAGCCAACTAGTCCTACAAAAAATTTCATTAAAAAAGTGGCAGCTTTTGAATGATGGGATGACATTGATCAATCTAACAAACACCTTTTTTGTTAGACCTGATTGTAAGATGCATTTATGAAAAAAGCACATGCTCTAATTCATGGCCCTAAAGAGCAATATAGACTACCAATTCATTCTAATATCAAGAAATAGCTCATCAACAAACTTGAAAGAATCAGCCAAAAAATTAAACTTTCTACAAACTCACTTTTATTTCTACATCTACAATAGGCTCTGCAACAAAATTGGATGCTCTTGAATACCACCCTGGATCTTCTTCCTATTGAGAAAATAAAACATAGATAAATTACCTAAGGTTTTTATAAAGTAACAAAAACTCGAAAGTTCACTTTGCCCAAACCTCCAATATCTTTACAAAGAGACGCATTGCTTCTGTGGAAGCCATATTTCCAAGCCCGTGCCAGCTGCATAAAGAGGAATACCTTGTAAAGCACAAAACTCAAGAAACAGATATATGATAGTTCAGATTCAAAATCAAATACAGTTAGCAACAGATCTTTGAGAAAAGAATGATGGCATTCTATGAATATGACTCTTGTTGTCAAAGATCACAGATTCACACCACAGGCTCCAAAACTGCAGATAGTCCAGGAGAGGACAAAATAATACAAAAGGAATGAAACATTATTTTGGTTTGTGTGTGTGTGTGTGTGTGTGTGTGTGTGAGAGAGAGAGAGAGAGAGAGAGAGATTGAACTCAATCATGAACAGGAAAAAAGAGGAAGGGGACATTCAAGAACACTGGTTCCGTAGGAGATTCATTTTTCTTTTTCTTTCAATTGATAGTAGATAGTCTCATCAAAGATTCAAACAAACAAAGACCTACAATAACACACCCGCTTACAAGCTACAAAAACATAGAGCATAATGTTTGTGTTGCCCCTCGGAATAAGCATAGCTAACAATGTCAATATGAATATGTAATAAGACAAGAATAATGAAAAAGTTAGAAAAATGAACAGATTGGTAAGACAATAAGTTAAGAGAGAGGCAAGACGGTTTGATCATGTGCAACCAGACTTAAACCCTGTACCAAGAGGAAGAGTGACGTGATACACATAAAAGAAAACACTAAGTTAAGGGATGGAATGAAACCAACAAGGCTTGAGATCAATGTTTCAAGTAAAGGTTGCACTCATTGTAACAGTAACAGTGGTAGTGATGTAGTTGTTGGCTGCGACAGGTGTAGCGCAACGGTTGTGGCAACCAAGCCCTGAATTTTTTTCTTTTTTTCCCACAACTTTGCGGAATCTTATTGATACGCATGTTTTTATTTTGGAATCACATTTGTTGGGATTTAAAATGATTTTCCAAGAGTTTAATGTATTTTTTTAACATGATCCAATATATGTACTAAATTTTATATTATTTAAGTTGCTACGAAGAGAGTTTTGACATATTTTTCTTTCAACAATTAATAATTTCATGTGCCATAAATTCATAATGCACCAGCTTACTAATATTTATTGTGCTATAAATATTAATAGTTGTAGACTTATAATGTTATATTGTGTTTCAAACTTGCTGGTTACATGTGTTAAATAAATAAATAATGAAATTAGAAAATTAAAAATAATATCAGCTATTTATTTTAGAGCAATGATATTCAGACTCCACTTATAGCCTCACAATCCTTTTTCTTTTCTTTTTTTCCGCTAGGAGAATGTTAGCTAGAAATGGAGTGAATGTCACTGCTTTTATTTTATTAAACAAACTAAAATGTTACATTTCATATCTTCAAGTTATACATACAAGTAACACACTTACAAGTACAAGTACATATAAAAATTATGTTCAATCTTTAATGTTGAGTAAATAAATAAAAAACACAAGTTAAAAGAGGAGAAAATGAGCAAAAAAAAATATTCTTTTAAATGTAACAGATGCCGCCATTGTTCTGTAATGGCATTAACTGTCGTAACGGTGTCATAACAATCTGTTACGAGCGTCACATAATGGTTGTGGTTGTTACACCTGTGAAATTCAACCACACCGCCAAAGCAACAAAGGGTAGCGATAATTGTCCATACCGTTACATAACGGAGTTATGTGGCCTACTTTTAAAAAATTGCTTCAGACACAGAGAAAAAGCATTGATATGATAGCCTATGGTTTAATCAAAAAGCATTGACCTCTAGTATCACTGAAGTTATATTCTATATAATCAATTTTATTTCTATTAATTTTAAACATTTTTAATGCTAGTGCTTCTCTCAAAATTTCTAATTTAATATTGATTCCTTCCTTAGTTTGATCAACTAGAACAATATCATCAATGAACAACCCACACCATGAGATATCATCCCAAGTATGAACTCATCCATGACAAAGGCAAATAGGGGAATGAACTCAAAGTTGACCCTTGATGCAACCATACGGTGATTGGAATTCACTAGTTTCTCTTGCAAATGATCTAATTGTTGTCACACACAACCTCATCATACATGTATTTTATCACATCAATATATCCTTTGATCTCACACCTTTTCTCCAACACCCACCATATTATATAATATCTCTAGGCACCCCATCATAAGCTTTCGTTAAATCTATAAAAATAATATGTAGATCCCTCATCCCTCAATTTCTATTAGTAATTTTCTATTAATCTTCTTAGTAAATATATCACTTCCATAGTTGATCTATCTGACGTAAATACAAAATAATTCCCTGACATTGTTGATCTATGCTCAATCTCTCTCTCCCTCAATTTCATTGTATCAATCAATAAATATAGTTGTTGCAATCTTGAGTATCTCCATTATTTTTATAAATAAAGTACTAAAATACTTTTTCTCCACTCATTTAACATTTTTCTAGTCATTAGAATCTTATTAAAGAATTTTTTCAATCAAGACAAACTCCTCCTTATCTAAACATTTCCAAGTCTCAATAGGGAAACAATCTAATCTTAATATCTTACCTGATTTCATCTTCTTCAGTGCAAATTCCACCTCAAACTCCCTTAGTCAACGATAAATCTATATTCTCTAGTTTCATCTACACTATCATATTCATCTCTTAAGTTTTTAAATGTTTTTCATTTACCATTAAAGAAACACGAACTTTATTGAAGGTAAACATTTTACAAGCCCTATACCTAAACTCACATCTTTTATGAATACAAAGCACTACCCACCCCACTACAGAAGCTAATGTCAAGTAAAAACAATCACCTCATACCCGTATGCAGCCCAAAAGCCAAGGCAAAACTGACAACCCTCTACATCCTCGAGGCTCAAGATGACCTAAAAATTCAAAATTAAAAAATGCTGGAATGATTTACACAAAGGAGAGCCACGTCCCACATTTTCCTCCTCATCCATCCAACTATGAAGAAGGCCAGCAACCTATTGAGAACACCCAAGTAACTACAAATATAGCCAACCCCAAATACACTAATTACACCTAAAGTCGTCCCAGCACCTACACTGGCTAGCAACAATTATGATTACGCATTTTGATACTAAAGCTATTTTCTAATTGTTAATTTCCAAAAATCCCATCATACAAGAG
Source organism: Camellia granthamiana (assembly GCA_036172215.1). NCBI lineage: Eukaryota > Viridiplantae > Streptophyta > Magnoliopsida > Ericales > Theaceae > Camellia > Camellia granthamiana. The sequence goes on along the minus strand of CM069908.1, from coordinate 93,651,375 downwards.
CCCTAATCACAGTGTTCACATAATTCAAGTTCACATTATTATTTTGCCAACTCCCACATAACCAAACCAACAACACACACACACACACACACACAAAAAGAGGTGGAAAAGCATTAGTATCATTGGAAAACTACAGTAAACCATGAACCACCTTATAAAACATTAAAGCCCCAACAAGTTGCATCAACGAAGCGTCACTTTAAAGTCAATCATAAAGCACAACAACACAAACCTTGTCCATTTGCTTTGCTCAACAGGACTCCAACCTCTAGGTTTCGGAATGTTACAAGGCCCTACAGTTGCCTGCAATCAATCATAACCCATCACAAATTGAACCATCATGATTAGCAATGCCAAATGCAATACCCTCAAAACAACTCAGCCAAACCCTAATCAAACAACATTCTCACAATTTACATGCCCAAGAAACCGTTTGGTAATGTTTTCTGTTCTTGAATAATAATAATAATAATAATAATAATAATAATAAAAAACTGATAATGGATAAAAAAACACCAAATTTTTAGAGATACTTTCAAATTTGTTTTTGCACAAAAAATAAGATGATAGGAGTTTCCGAACATTTCATCATTTTTTTTTTTTGCACTCCGGATCAAAACTCAACTAATCCCAAGGGTGCACAAGCCGCCGGCAAAGAGTTTTTTACAAGTGCAGTACGATTAATTCAAGGTTTTTTCTCAGACCGATGGCATAATGAATTGTGAGCACCTAAGAAGTTTCAATCCTAAACCTTAGAGATAGCACACCCCAAAACCCAAAGCCTTGTCACCAGACCAACAGCCCCTTGGGGTTTTGAACATTTCATCATTTTGGCTTCCAAAAACACAAAAAATGAAAATGAAAACAATTCAAAAACGGTGCCAAATGGTGTCTACGATTCCACATCAATCTTATATTCGTTCAATACCATATCCTAATTGAATGACATACAAATACAACTTCCAACCAACTCGCACCGCAATTTCAATCTCCACTATACATTTTCATAATTGATGACGAATTGTCTAAAAAAGAACAAATCTTTAACCATACAACACATAATTGAGTAATTCCAATTTCCCATATCAACCTTAAAAGACTGAAAGCTCAAAAAATTCGAATAATTTCCTTCATATTCTGGAAAACCAAACATAACAAGAGATCAACAAGCACAGATCTATGACAAATAAAAGTAAAATGATAAGAATAGAAATACCTGGTGGTAGAGGGCGTAGAGGAGCAAAGCAACGTCGTTGGAGAAGTTGGAGGAGGAAGAGTGAGGAGGAGATCCATCGAAGCCAGCGTAGGAGGCAGCGGCGTAGAACCTCTCAGGGTAAGCGAGGCCAGAGCTCGCCATTGCCATCGCCATTTTTGGGGTTTGGAGATCAGATCGAATGGGAATAAGAATATATATATATATAGTTAAATAAAGTACAGGGAATGAAGAGAAACGGAGAGAATTGAATTGAATTCGGGGGAGTGAGTGAATGTGAATATGTGTTTGCTGTTACTGTAGGTTCGTTCTCCCCTGATGAACACCCGACCCGATCGATCTTTTGCAGTCTATTTGCTCGACCAGCGCTGGCCTGTTCAGTCTCTGTTTTTTTGGGCTAAAATAATTATAACCAGATTTAAGTCAAAAAAATCAATTATAAGAGTTTTTTATTGTGTAGTTCTCCTTTTTTTTTTTTTTTTTCTGTTTTTTTTTTCTTCTTATGAATTCAAAAATCTCATTAAATTAGAAATTACATAAAAGTATAATCACTTACACGTTTAAGTTCAATTTTTAAAGAATAAAAATGGGTTTCACACTATAGAGGTTCTAAATTTTCCTTTTTTCTTAAATAAATCCCACATTATAAAGAAGAACGTAACAATTCAATAACGTAACATTCTAATGTAATATACTAAAAAATATCTTACTTCATAATTTTTTTACTCTTTTTGAAATGTTTGAAGAATTTCACATCCTTTTGAAATATTTGAAAAATATCATATTTCAAATCATTTTTGTATTCCTTTTGAAATGTTTAAGAAATCTCACATTTTAAGTTATTACAAATAAAAAAGATTCTCCTATAAAAATTAATTCAAATTTTGATTCTTATAGGCTGTGTATCTTACATTTTTAGCACAAAGAAAAAAAGAAAATGAAAAAAAAAAAAAAGAATGAGGCAACATAATAGAAATAAGGGTGAAGCACTAATAAGTCAAAAAATGTGATTTTGTGAACTGTTTAGTCCTCCATTTTTTCTTATGAAGCCAAAGGTTCCATTAAAGTGAAAATTACATAAAATGGTAGTCACTTACATGTTTTGGTTTAATTTTTTAGGACATGTTTGATTGATAGGATTAGAACATAGGATTTGAATTATTAATCCGTGGACCCAATAAACCTACGTTTGTTTTGAAAATTTATTTCAGGATTATTAATCCAATTGATAATTAATCCAACAAATTTGTAAAATTATTAGTAATGGGGTAGGGGTGAGATTATATATCATGAGTTGTGAAATAAAATAAAAAGACTTTTTTACCCTTAACTAAAAATTAAAACACTTATTGTTTTTATATAATTTTATATTTTAGAAGGTTAAAATTTTTAAAATATTTTTTAATATTTATTTTATCAAATTAGTTTATATTTAAAAAAAACGAACATTACCTTTGTATTTTTATTTTGCTTTTATTTATTTATTTATAATTTTTATCAAAACCATGCTTATGAAAAAATTTTGATAAAGTAAAGATTGTGAAAAAATATTAATGGAGGGTAAGATTAGAAAAGAAAATAAATAATCCTACATTTATATATTTTCTTATCAAATGCAAATCAAATAATAGACAATGAAATAATTTATCATACTAATCCAATTGGATAGCAAATACCACACTAATTTAATGGGATTATTAATACCTTCACTATTAATCTTGTGAATTAAACACGGTCTTAGGAATAGAAGTGAGTTTCTCAAAATGTAAAATTACACATTTGAGCAATTTGTACTATAGAAATTTTGAAATTTTCTTCCTTCTAGAACAAATCTTACATTATGAACAAAAACTTAACACTCTAATGTAACACTCTAATAATGTAACACTTCAATGTAACACACTAAAAAACTCATTTGTGTACTTTTCCCAAACATAATGACGTAACACTAAAAAAAAAATTATTTGCTGTATTTTTCCCAAACATAACGCTCCAATGTAACACACACAAAAATAAAATAAAATAAAATCCTTAGTGTACTTTTTCCAAACGTAATACTCCAATCAATGTAATCTCAAACGTAACACTCCAATGTAACATACTTTAATATAACACACAAAAACATTAAAAAAAATATTTTTAGTGCACTTTTTCCAAACATAACATTCACAGTTTGAAATTATATATTTATCCAAAACTTACTAAGGAATATTTGTACTTTTTTTGGAATGGTTTGAAAAATCTCACATTCTTTTTTGTTTGATGTTATATTGGAGTGTTACGTTTAGAAAAAGTACACTGAAGAGTTTATTTATTTATTTATTTATTTACATTAGAGCGTTACGTTTGAGAAAAATATATCATTTTTTTTTATAAAAAAATTTGGTGTGTTACACTAAGGATTTTTTTTTAAAATGTTATATTAAAGTGTTACGTTTGAAAAAAAAAATACTAATATTTTTTTTTGTATTATATTAGAATGTTATACTAAGGAGTTTTTGTGTGTTATATTAAGGAATTTTTTTATAATATTATATCTGAGTGTTACATTTGGAAAAAGTACACTAAGAATTTATTTTATTTTTTATTTTTTTGTGTTACATTAGAGAATTACACTAATGAATTTTTGTGTGTTATATTGCCCGTGTTTGGGAAGTTGGGTTTGAGAATTTTTTAGCTAAAATAACCACAAAAAACAAAATAGGTTTTTTAACCTAATAAGACAAAACATCACATACAACCCATAATCATTATAATTTTTTCTCTCATAAAAAGTCGAAAAAGCCAAAAGTTCTTCCCAAACCAGGTTTTTTAGCCCCAGGCTAAAATAGCAAAAAAATCAAAAAGCCAAAAAGCAAATCCGCTTTCCAAACAAAGCCATTAGAGTGTTACACTAAGGAATTTTTTTGAATTATTATATTAAAGTGTTACGATTGGAAAAAATACACTAAGAAATTTTTATGTGTTATATTTGGAGTGCTACACTAAGGAGTTTTTTTTTTTTGTGTTATATTGGAATGTTACGTTTAAGAAAAGTATAGTAAGGAGTTTTTTTATGTGTTACAATAGGGTATTACATTAAGATATTTTTTTTTTAAATATTACATTGGAGTGCTACGTTTGAGTGTTACGGTTTGAAATTATATATTTGGTCAAAAATCATCAAGTAGTTTTTATACTCATTTTGAAATGTTTAAAAAAATCCCACATATTTTTTGAATGCTTGAACAATCCCATATTTTAAGTTATTTTTGTATTATTTTTGAAATGTTTTTCAACTAAAAAAGATTTTTATATAAAAATTCATCAAAAATATGATTTTCATATATTGTGTACCTTGCCTTTCTAGCACCCACACAAAAAAATAAAATAAATAAAAAATAAATAAAAAAAAAAGAAAGAAAGAAAGAAAGAAAGAAAAAAAGAAGGAAGGGTATAACCGTCAATCTAATTTTTAAATAATATATTAAATATACATTTCTAAAATTAACGGGACTAATTGGTTTATAAGAAAATCTTTAGAACTAAGTGGATCACAATTTCTCAAGATTAGATTTATAAGTAAAATTTCCTACAAAATAAAGGTATAACTGTGAATTCAATTTCTAAATAATATACTAAATCTATCTTTCCAAAATCAATTGGACTAATTGATTTATAAGAAAAATCTTATGACTAAACATATCATTATATTTCAAAATGAGATTTATAGATAAATTTTCTCTCTTTCTTTTTAGGTTGGAATTATAAAGGTAACAAAAGACGAAAAATAAAAGAAAAAAAATTAAAATAAGGTCTTAGTAATTTATGATTCTCAATACAATTTAAAAAATTATTATCAAAATCAGTTTTTTTGTCATTTCATAAAAAATAAAAAAAGTATCAAAAAAATCAATTTCTAAACAACGCTTTACATAGGAGATTAAAAAAAATGATTTATTAGATTATGGGAAAAATAAAAAATAAAAGAGGAGATTTTTTTAATTTTTTTAATTTTTTTATAACCTTTTCATTGGTTAGGTTGAAGAAAACAATTATATGATTTCTCTTTAATCTTATCTTCATAGTCTACATAAAATAAAAGAAATTTTTTTTTACGGGTTATATTACTAAAATTTATGCTTTTATTTCTTTAGTATTTAAATTGATAATTTTGGTGATATAATATAAAATTAGTAATCATTTTTTTTATCTTCAAAAAGTATGTATGCATGTTTGTTTCCAAAAACTTTGTTTTGAAAGTAAGTGGTGCTCGGTTAAATTTGGTTTGCTAGAGCCTGTACAGATAGGCGTTCAGATTTTAAAGAATGATCTGAACGGTTTTATTTCTACAGTGAGATCCGTAAATTTGACACAATTATATGAGGGGTTGGTCTGGGATAACTTAAAAAAAGATAAAAAATTAAAAAGTTATTAAAAAAATAAAAAAATTTATTATTCATAAAAATATATATAAAAAAATAAATTTACACAAAAAAATACAACCTAAAAAGTCATTGACGTGATGGTACAATTAGAATCAGATGGTACAAATTACTTAATTGGCTGCACAACAAATTTACAAAAAACGGTGCTGTTTGGCCCGTGGAGGCCCACCATGGGTCCCATTTTGATAATCGGAACCGTTTAATGTGTAGAACTCGTTGAGTACTATATGCCTGTAAAAAATCACATTGATCGGATATAGATACCTATGTGACCAAATCATATTTTTTTCAGCCGTTTATTTTTAATCGTCCACTTTTTTTTTATACAAAACTAATTTAATCACATAGTTATTAATATCCAATCAACGTGATTTTTTGTAAACATGCAGTACTTGATGAGTTTTACACATTCAACGGTTCGGATTGTTGAAATAGGATCCGTGATAAGCCTCTCCAATTTGATGAAAGATTAGAGAAAAGCCTCATCTTATATATATAAATTTGAAACATGTCTACCCCCACCACACAATTCAAAGTATTCTGTACTGCTTCATTCAATAGTCGCTGTCACTATGCATAGGGCATAGGGGTAAAATGGTAATTTTATTATTTTATACAATATTTTAATGTATAATTTTTTACAAAAAGTCAAAAAGTTATCCCAAATAATCATATTTTTTCTCTCAACTTTTTAATCTAAAAAGTCAAAAAATACACTTATTTAAGACATTCCAAACAACCCCTAAGATTTTGTTTGGAAATAACTTTTATATTTGGCTCCTTTTTTTTTATTTATTATTTTAGTCTGACTAAATTTTTAATTTTTTTTTTAGATGAAGTTTTAACTTTTATAAAAAAAATTTAAAATAATAATAACTTTTAAATTTGACTCTTTTTTTCTTGGTGTGATTATTTTAGTCTAACTAAATATATATATATTTTTGTTTTAGATGAACTTCTAACTTTTATATAGTTTTGTGGAAAAAAAAATTAATTTTTTTTTGATTTTAATGTGATATTTTGTTTTATTAGTCTCAACCATCTTGCAAAACAAAAACTTAATTCTCTTAAAGTTATAATTAACATAACACCTAGGTTCATTTTCATCTCAAATTCATTAGTCATATAAATAAAAAATAATATTTTATTATTCTTTACACTGAAATATATATTTTATTTTATTTATTTTGTATTTACTCACAATTTGCATTAATTTCAATTCATTTAATCTTATTAAAATAAAAATCAATGTAAGAAAAATGATATAAGAGTTCATTTTTTAAACCCACTTTATAGATCCAACGATATGTCAAGAAAATAATTGATTAATAATATCAATCATTAGTGACATATTATTAAGTTTAGAAGATAGGCCTAGCTTTTGGATCTCAATAACAATATACTTAGGCCAAGTTTGGGAATACCCCAAAAAGTTAAAAAGCCAAAAAGTTACTCAAAAAGTTAAAAAGTTATCACTATTCACCAAAAGTCAACAATTACGGCTGCACAACTCCCAATTCAAATTTTCCTCTAAAAACTAATTTTCACAATTTTTTATTACACATTTTTCCATAAAAAGTCAAAAAGTTAACCCAAACATCCATATTTTCAACCTCAATTTTTTTGTCCAAAAAGACAAAAAGTGCACTTATTTAGTCTTCCCAAACAAGGCCTTAATAGAAAAAATATGTTAAAATTGTGTTTCATTCATGGATTTAGAAAAATATTTGAAAATAAAATAAAGATGTGTGAACTAAGTGAACTGAACCAAACCGTACTAGGCATTTTAGACCGTTGCGCTCAGTCAGAATCTCGAGCCGAGTGAACTCTGCAAGTCACAGGGCTTAAAAAATGTTGTCCGTGACAACAGTTGGCCTTCAATGGTGCCAGCCCGATCAAACCCTTCCTCGCACGACCACCACACCATTCCTTGCTTACCAGGTCTCTCTCTCTGTGTCTATGTGCGTGTGTGTGATTCTTTTGTTCTTTGCAACTACCGATGTCGACGTTGTTCTTGTTATTGATTGCTATACTTGTTGTTGAATCACAAGATTAGTTTATTGTGTTGCAACTGTTTTAGCAGTATTTTTAGTCCTTGAGCATTGAAAACGTAGTTTTGTATGTAGAACTATGTGGCTTTTTGAAGTTCCAAATTAGATTTCTGTTTGGCTGAGTTTGCAGAACATGTTTTATTTTCTGAGTTCTTTTTGTGTGGAAAAATTAGAAACTTTTTGACAAGAAGAATACACACACCAAAAAATATATTTTTGAATTTTTAAAAATTATTTCCACTCCCAAAAAGAAAATCATATGAAAATATGAGTGTTTTGGTTTTTTTCCATTTTTAACTGAATTTGTTTGGCTGAGTTTTCAGGACTTCTTTTGTGATTTTTTTTTTTTGGATTGAAAACTTAGAAACTAGTTTGACAAAATTAAATGGTAAAAAAAAAAAAAGAAAAATTTTGAATTTTCTAAAAATATTTCCACCTTAAAAGGAGCAAATCATATGAAAATAATGAGTGTTTTAATTATTTTTCCATATTTTTTCACTAAATTAATTATTATTTTTTATTTCAAAAAATAGATTTGAAAACTCAACCAAACATTGCCAGTCCTCTGGAAATTGGGTTCAAGCAAAATCTCTTTTTTATATGTACATACATCTCCTATTCGTGATAACATTTTTGCTTCATTGAGATGAGAAAGACCAGCCTGCTCATCTCATTGGATTGATAAATGGGCAGATGAGGCTTGTAGGTTCAATATGTACATAGATATATATCCTATTTTGCATGTGTTTCTTGGAGAATTGCTTGCAATTATGTGGGTTTTTGCTTTCTAATTTCTTAGGCACCTGTTGGCTGTTGATCATAACATGCCTTAGATTATTTTTATTATGACTTGAAATGTTTTGGGGTTGCTTAGTTGCAGGTTGATTTTAGTATATAGTTTTGCATGTTTTAGACTGCCATCAAATACATAATTTCGATGGACCACCCCTGATCGAACTCTGAGAATGGTGATGATAATGTTGGGATTCCTGACGATTTGCGTTGTAAGAGGTCGGATGGGAAACAATGGAGATGTACTGCCATGTCTATGCCGGATAAAACAGTATGTGAGAAGCACTATATCCAAGCAAAGAAGAGGGCTGCCAATTCTGAACCGAGAGCCAGTCTAAAGAAAGCGAAGAGGAAATCTTTGGGTGAAAGTGATATCTACTTGGAGAGTAAGAGTGACGACATGGATACACCACTTATTGATGCAATAGGTGGGGATGACCCTATTTCAGGGGCTTTTCCTAAACTAAGCCCCTATACTAATTTATTTTCCAAACTAAGTCTAGTTTGGCCGAATTTCCCAAACTAAGCTGAAGCGTGTTTACAAAACACGCTTTCAACATGTTTCTGGCCTAGACAGTGGAATTATGAAAGTATGGTTAGAAAACACACCTTTATTTAAGAAAGCGCTGTTACTATTAGCGCTTTCAGGTAATGATCGCGCGATTTGGAAACACGTTTTTAATAGAAAGCCGTTATGAAATGGCCCACCTCCCCCTCATTTGCAACCACGCTTTCTACCTCCTCTCTTTGTTTTCCCCCAAAACCCCAACCAGAGGCAACCTTCCTCCCTCTCTCTGTCGCTCTCTACTCTCTCTGTCTCTGGGTCGCTCACAGTCACTTTCCCTCTCTCTGTCGCTCTCTGCTCTCTCTCTCTCTATCTCTCTATTTGGGTCGCTCACAGTGACTCTCCCTCTCTCTGTCGCTCGCTGCACTTTCGTCCCTCTCTCTGAGCCCGTCTCTCTCGCAGGTATGTTGGCACTGTCTCTCTCTCTCTCTCTCAATTTGAATTTTATTTATGTTGATTTTGTTTGTGAAAATACGAATGTGGGTAGAATAGTGAGGGAGGAAGTTTGGAAGATACCAATGTGGGTTAGGGCTAGGGTTCTGTGAATTCAAATTGGGGTTTTGAGAGGGTTAGGGTTAAGGTTCTGTGAATTCAATCTAGTGGTACATAGCTTTTGCCAAAGTGGTAATCAATTTTTTCCAAAGGAATGTGAATTCAATCCAGTGGTACCCCATTTTTTTGAGATGTATTATAGAATTTTTCTAAATTATTTATATATTATACTTTTTTCTCAAATGTTTGCATCGCTTGTAATGTATTTTGAATAATGATATTGCTATGTGATATATCATTATTTCTTCCAATATTTTATACTCCAATATTTTGCTTGATTATAACAAAGGCCCAGAGAGATTCAAGTGCCATTTTTTGGGATATTGTCACAGCAAATACCGGAGTTTCTCTTAACTCACAAATGAACATAAATTAAGAGATCAATTCCCTTAATTACGGACATACATTGTCTTAGCCCGTAAGTAGCATTTGATTTTTCCTTTTGTTAACTTTGAAAGTTTGGAAATAATTAGGCTTATTAATTTTATTGTCTATGCTGTTTAAGTGGTTGAACCGTAAATTTCATAGGTTTACTTGTATTTAAATTATTTTTTTTTGGGTGCTACAGGACATCAACTCTTGTATTAACTCATTAATTATTTAGGTTTACTTAAAAAAAAGTAAAAAATTCTTTTTAAGTAATCATTATTATTTATTAAGACATGCACAAAATGGATGAACAAATCAAATGACATTAACATTTGATATGTTATCACATGTAATCTAAATTGATTTTTTGAGAAATCGATACACAAAATCTGAAAATTGTACAAACAAACTTGTCAGCCACCAGGAAGATTGGCGAATCAGTGAAATGAAATCTAAAAATTTCATAAACCAAACATTATGTAGAAAACAAAAATCAAATTAATAAAATGTAACAACCTGTATATATAATTTCACTTTCACTAAACCTGAAACACACTTACGTATATATAATTTAGACACACACATCACACTTATATTGCAATAACAAAGTATTAATCACACAAACTAATCAATCAAATGTTATTGTAATAAAACCAATGCATTTGATTTGAAGAGTAAGCCGAAAAATAAAAAAAAACAAAAACCACACTCACAAACTTCTAAGCACACAAAAAGAAGTAAGATCAAATTGACCCATTTCAGTAAACCTAAAACACGCGTAAGAATAATGAGTTAATATTGTTCATTAAGAATATTATTTAATGAGTTAATTAATAACAATATGAAATAATATTAACTCATTAATATTATTGTTATTATTATTATTGTTAATTAACGCGTACAAATAATGAGTTAATATTGCTAATATTATTTAATGAGTTAATTAACAATATTATTGTTAATTTAATTAATGAGTTAATTAACAATATTATTTGATGAGTTCATTAATCAATGAGTTAATTAACAATATTAAATCATTAATTTTTAACGCATTTAATGGGTTAACAATATTATTTAGGACATCATTAAAAGAACAATATTATTTAACGAGTTAATTAACATTAACTCATTAAATAATATTTTGACTCATTAAATAATATTAATGAGTTAATTAACAATATTATTTAATGAGTTCATTAATAATATTAACTCATTAATTTTTAACTCATTTAATGAGTTAACAATATTATTTAGGACATCATTAAAAAAACAATATTATTTAATGAGTTAATTAATAATATTATTTAATGAGTTAATTAAAGAATTAAACATTAATCAACAATATTAATTGTATTAACTCTTGTATTAACTCATTAATTAATTATTTAGGACATCAACAATGATTACTTAAAAAATTATTCTTTTATTAATTATTTAGGTTTACTTGTATTATTGTTGGATTACAATTAATAATTACTTAAATAAAGTTATTGACTCACAAGTAATTGCAATTGAATGAGTTAAAATCCATATAATTCTTTTAAAAGTAAATCCCAATATAAGTATATTATTGATATTTTAAGTTTTTTGTTTCATTGAAGCGAGTGTATGGAGAGTGTTCTAATTATCTTCTATTGGAGGGAAACATAATTCGGGATCCCGATGAAGGTGTGTCATATGATGCTGAGCCGAAAGGGATATATGGGGTGCAACTTGACACCATGCTTAACAATTTGGAAGAGATGTTCATGTCCAAGGTGGCAAGTTACGGCAAAAGTGTCCGATTGAATTTCAAATGTAGATATCCTTATCACCAGTGGCAAGCAATCAGCAGATACAAGACATTACCGATCAATGACGATGAGACGTTGAATACCGTATTAAGTATCGGTGCAAGTTTCCAACCACCAAATTGTTTGGAAGTGTACATTGATAAAGTGGTTGTACGCAATGTTCCGAATATGAGACAGATGAGTTCTCGTCCTTTCACTACATTGCTTACACAGGGGATTGACACGACAGCGTTTCGGTCTCCTATGTATACATCAGATCAACGTTATTCAGTGGTCTATACACAACAGACATTTGAGGGCCATGGTGTGGAATCAAGTTCACGTAGTGGATATGATTATGAATTTCACAATGACACAGAAGATGAGCTCACCTGCAGCCATCATACCACTCCAGTTGAAGTTGATGGGAGTATGGCGGAAGCGGTGAACTATGTGTAGTTTGCTGACACTATTGCTGACAATGACATGTATGGTCCTGATGTCGCCCTAGACCATGATGAAAATAAAATGTTTGATGAAGAAAATTTATTGGCTGGATCAAATGATGATGATGAAGAAGATGATGCCGATGGCCTCGTTGGCCCTGAAAATGTTTGGATCCCACCTAGACCTGAAATCCCTTTCTATGAGAACATTCACATGGGTAGTGATTTTGACATGAGTAGCCGTGATGCCGTTCCCCGTAACCGGATCTAGAATGCTGAAAATGCAAAGTTTGACAAAGGGATGGTTTTCATCGATAAAAAGTAACTTGTACATGCTGTGAAATTGTACCACGCAAGAAATAATCGAGACTATAAGGTCGTAACCTCCAAGCGAGACCTTTGGGTGTCTGGTTGCAAGCACGATTGCAGTTGGTGATTGCGTGCATCTCTTAATAAGAAACATGGTATTTTTGAAATAAAGCAGTATAGGGGTCTACACTATTGTTTATACCCAAGGATGAACAGAGATCATATTAATATGGACTCCAGTTACATTGCTTCTCATCTTTTAGGACAAGTTGCGGTGAGTATAAAAAATAAATAAATATATATAAGTTTGTTTATAGTATTCACATCCAAATAATCCAACTCATATTTGATTGTCGTATGTAAAATGAACCTCATATGCCAATTAAGAATGTCATCAAAGATATCAAAAAGACCATGAACTACAGTATATCATACAAGAAGGCGTGGCATGCAAGGTCAAAGGCAATTAGAATGGTATTCGGGGATCGGGATGAATCGTATAGGCATTTGCCTAAATTCATGCATGCATTACAGACATCTAATCCTACCACCATCGTTAAATAGAAGCATAGATATACCGGAGGTACAACTATCATGCCCGTCTTCCACTTTGTTTTTTGGTCTTTCAAACCTATCATTGATAAATTCAGATATTGTAGGCATGTTATAACCATAGATGGTACATTCTTATACGGCAAATACACCGGTGTGTTGCTTGTAGCAATGATCGTCACTGCCAATGGCAAAGTATTACCGCTTGCATTCGCTGTTGTCGACACAGAGAGTTTGGAGTCTTGGTTATTATTCATTTCAAATATTAGGGAACATATTGTTATGGACCGACAGGGAGGGACTTTGATATCTGATCGAGCTGAGAGTATTTTAGCTACTGTGAGGCGGCATTGGCTGAATCTCTTGCTCCAATTTATTGGATATCATCGGCACTGTTTTCGACATGTTTGTAGTAACTTCAACACAAAGTTTAAAAATAAGGAGTTGAAACAGTTTCTATGAAAAGAAGGGAGTGCTCATCAACGACGAAAGTGTAATGCCTACTTAGAGCAGATACAGGCCATTAACCAAGATGCCATCAATTGGGTCTGCAAGATGAATCCTGTGGAGTGGGCCCTTGCGTATGACGGTGGATATCGGCGGGGGATATTGACCAGCAATGACGCAGAGTGCTTCGACAGTGTCTTGAAAGGTGCAAGGAACCTACCTATCTCAGCTATGGTTGAGTTTATATTTTGACGGCTCGTAAAATATTTTGATGAGATGGGAGCCCAAGTAGAAATAGATGCATGGAATGAGTTCCAATACCCTAGAGAGATGCAAAAAACTATTAAGGAGGGCATCGCAAGGGGAAATACTTTCCAGTTGATATCGTACGACAGGTTAGGTTGTAATGTAAACTAAATTATGCTTATTATGTTGTGAAGTTAATTACACCTACAAACATGACAATTAGTTTGTATCAATAATGTCTGATAGGCCCTGCCATGTTTTTAAGGTGCAAGCATCTTTTCGCCATGGACGAGGTCGCAATACACAGATTATGCGCATGAATCAACCCACGTGCAATTGTGGCAAATACGAGATAAGACACTATCCATCTTCCCATATGCTCGCTGTTATGTCTAAATGCAGTGACAATCCATTCGAGTACATTGATCCAGTATATAGCCTTCTTGTATATATGAGGGTTTGGGAAACTAAATTTAACCCAATACCGCATCAAGATTATTGGGATGATCCGCAGTGGACCTTAATGCTTAATGCACTTCGTCTGTGAGAAGTAAAATGGGGTCGTAAATCTATATCCCATATTCCGAATGAGATGGATATATCAGATAGGCGTTTGATCCGCAGTGGACCTTAATGCCTAATGCACTTCGTCTGTGAGAAGTAAAACGGGGTCGGGACATAGATTTACGGGACATAGATGCCTAATGCCTAATACGCTTTGCCTATCTGATATATCCATCTCATTCGGAATACGGGACATAGATTTACGACCCCGTTTTACTTCTAGCAGACGAAGTGCATTAGGCATTAAGGTTCACTGCGGATTATCCCAATAATCTTGATCCGGTATTGGGTTGAATTTAGTTTCCCAAACCCGGTTGTATACATGAAGCCTATATACTGGATCAACGTATTCGAATGGATTGTCACCACATTCAGACATAACAGCAAGCGTATGGGAATATGGATAGTGTCTTATCTCGTATTTGCCACAACTGCACATAGGTTGATTCATGCGCACAATCTGTGTATTGCGACCTTGTCTATGGCGAAAAAATGTTTGCACCTCAAAGACACGGCGGGGCCTATCAGACATTATTGACACAAACTAATTGTCATATTTGTAGGTGTAATTAACTTCACAACATAATAATCATAATTTAGTTTACATTACAACCTAACCTGTCGTACGATATCAACTGGAAAGTATTTCCCCTTGCGATGCCCTTCTCAATAGTTTTTTGCATCTCTCTAGGGTATTAGAACTCATTTTGTGCATCTATTTCTGCTTGGGTTCCCATCTCATCAAAATATTTTACGAGCCGTCGAAATGTAAACTCAACCATAGCTGAGATAGGTAGGTTCCTTGCACCTTTCAAGACACTGTTGAAGCACTCTGCGTCATTGCTGGTCAATACCCCCCCACCGATATCCACCGTCATACGCAAGGGCCCACTGCACAGGATTCATCTTGCGGACCCAATTGATGGCATCTTGGTTAATGGGCTGTATCTGTTCTAAGTAGGCATTACACTTTCGTCGTTGATGAGCATTCCCTTCTTTCCATAGAAGTTGTTTCAACTCCTTATTTTAAAACTTTGTGTTGAAGTTACTACAAACATGTCGAAGGCAGTGCTGATAATATCCAACAAATTGGAGCGAGGGATTCAGCCAATGCCGCCTCACAGTAGCTAAAATACTCTCAGCTCGATCAGATATCAAAGTCACTCCCTGTCGGTCCATGACAATATGTTCCCTAATATTTGAAATGAAGAATGACCAAGACTCCAAACTCTCCGTGTCGACAACAACGAATGCAAGCGGTAATACTTTGCCATTGGCAGTGACGATCGTTGCTACAAACAACACACCGGTGTATTTGCCGTATAAGAATATACCATATATGGTTATAACAGGCCTACAATATTTGAATCTATCGATGACGGGTTTGAAAGACCAGAAAACAAAGTGGAAGACGGGCATGATCGTTGTACTTCCAGTATATCTATGTTTCCATTTAACGATGGTGGCAGAATTAGATGTCTGTAATGCATGCATGAATTTAGGCAAATGTTTATACGATTCATCCCAATCCCCGAATACCATTCTAATTGCCTTTGACCTTGCATGCCACGCCTTCTTGTATGATATACTGTAGTTCATGGTCTTTTTGATATCTTCGATGACATTCTTAATTGACATATGAGGTTCATTTTACATACGACAATCAAATATGAGTTGGATTATTTGGGTGTGAACACTATAAACAAACATATATATATTTATTTTTTATACGCACCGCAACTTGTCCCAAAAGATGAGAAGCAATGAAACTGGAGTCAATATTAATGTGATCTCTGTTCATCCTTGGGTATAAACAATGGTGCAGACCCCTATACTGCTTTATTTCAAAAAGACCATGTTTCTTATTAAGAGATGCATGCAACCACAACTGCAATCGTGTTTGCAAGCAGACACCCAAAGGTCTCGCTTGGAGGTTACGACCTTATATTCTCGATTATTTCTTGCGTGGTTCAATTTCACAGCATGTACAAGTTGTTTCTTATCGATGAAAACTATCCCTTTGTCCAACTCTGCATTTTCAGCGTTCCAGATCCGGTTATGGGGAACGACATCACGGCTACTCATGTCAAAATCACCACCTATGTGAATGTTCTCATGGAAAGGGATTTCAGGTCTAGGTGGGATTCGGACATTTTCAGGGTCAACGGGGCCGTCGGCATCATCTTATTCATCATCATCATCTGATCTGGCTAATAAATTTTTTTCATCAAATGTTTCATTTTCGTCATCGTCTAGGGCGACATTAGGACTATACATGTCATTGTCAGCAATAGTGTCAGCAAACTGTACATAGTTCACCGTTTCTGCCATACTCCCATCAACTTCAACTGGAGTGGTATGATGGTTGCAGGTGGACACATCTTCTGTATTATTGTGAAATTCATAATCATATCCATCACGCGAACTTGATTCCACACCATGGCCCTCAAATGTCTGTTGTGTGTAGACCACTGAGTAACGTTGATCTGATGCATACATAGGAGACCGAAACGCTGTCGTGTCAATCCCCTGTGTAAGCAATGTAGTGAAGGGACGAGAATCCATCTGTCTCATATTCGGGACATTGCGTATGACCTCTTTATCAATGTACACTTCCAAACAATTTGGTGGTTGGAAATTTGCACCGATACTTAATACGGTGTTTGACGTCTCATCGTCATTGATCGGTAATGTCTTGTATCTGCTGATTGCTTGCCATTGGCGATAAAGATATCTACATTTGAAGTTCAACCGGACACTTTTGCTATAACTTGCCACCTTGGACATGAACATCTCCTCCAAATTGTTAAGCATGGTGCCAAGTTGCACCTCATATATCCCTTTCGGACAACATCATATGACATACCTTCATCGAGATCCCGAATTATGTTTCTCCCCAATAGAAGATAATTAGAACACTCTCCATACATTTGTTTCAATGAAACAAAAAACTTAAAATATTAACAATATACTTATATTGGGATTTACTTCAATTACAATTACTTGTGAGTTAAGAACTTTATTTAAGTAATCATTAATTGTAATCTAACAATAATACAAGTAAACCTAAATAATTAATAAAAGAATAATTTTTTAAGTAATCATTGTTGATGTCCTAAATAATTAATTAATGAATTAATATAAGAGTTAATACAATTAATATTGTTCTTTTAATGATGTTCTAAATAATATTGTTAACTCATTAAATGAGTTAAAAATTAATGAGTTAATATTGTTAATTAACTCATTAATTAATGAACTCATTAAATAATATTGTTAATTAATTCATTAAATAATATTTTAATTCATTAAAATAATATTAACAATATTACCTCATTATTCTTACGCGTTAATTAACAATATTAATAATATTAACAACTAAGAAGCACGGACACGTCGCTGGAGGCAGCGTATGGGTGTCAGACACGCGTCGGACACGGACACGCGTCGGACACGCGGTAGACACGTGTCCGACACTCGACCTAACGTGTCCCTGTTTTTTTTTTAATTTTTGCAGATGGACACTCTTTCGGACACGTTTTGACACGTCGTGGACACCTAAACAGAAGAAACCCTAACCAGAGAGAAAGAAAAAGAGAAAGAGAAAGGGAAAGAGAGAGAGAGAAAGAACCTGTCGAGGCTAGATCGAGGAAGAACCTGTTCGTCTCTCATCGTCTTCATCTCCTCTCTCTCTGTCCAGCTCTCTCTGGTGTCGCCTCTCGCCGTCGCCTCTCGCCATCGCGCCATCGCCTCTCGATCTGTCTCTCCCTATTTTTTTGGTTTCACTTTCCTCCCCCTTTGCCTTATACGTGTCTCTCTCTCCCTCTATACTCTTTTTATTCTTTTTTTTTTGTGCCTTTGTTTTGTAAATAAATAATATAAATAATATATTTATTTTTTAATTTTACATATAATAAATAAAATAAATAAATAAAATTAGTATATATTTTTTAATTTTACATATAATAAATAAAATTAGTATATATTTTTTAATTTTGCATATAATAAATAAAATAAATAAATAAAAATAAATACAAATAGTATATATTTTTTAATTTTACATATAATATATAAATAAAATTATATATATTAAACGTGTTCCCAGCGTGTCGTGTCCCCCATTTTTTAAAAAATTACGTGTCCGCGTGTCTGTGTCGTGTCCGTGTCGTATCCCGTATCCGTGTCAAAAATGGGGTACCACTGGATTGAATTCACATTCCTTTGGAAAAAATTGATTATCACTTTGGCAAAAATTGATTATCACTTTGGCAAAAACTATGTACCACTGGATTGAATTCACAAAACCGTAGTCCTAACCCTCTCAAAACCTTAATTTGAATTCACAGAACCCTAACCCTAACCCACATTGGTATCTTCCAAACTTCCTCCCTCACTATTCTACCCATATTCGCATTTTCACAAACAAAATCAACATAAATAAAATTCAAATTGAGAGAGAGAGAGAGAGAGATAGTGCCAATATACCTGCGAGAGAGATGAGCTCAGAGAGAGAGAGGGAGAGTCACTGTGAGCGACCTAGAGAGAGAGAGAGAGCAGAGAGCGACAGAGAGAGGGAGAGTGACTATGAGCGACCCAGAGAGAGAGAGAGAGAGTAGAGAGCAACAGAGAGAGGGGAGGAAGGTTGCCTCTGGTTGGGGTTTTGGAGGAAAAGAAAGAGAGGAGGTAGAAAGCGTGGTTGCAAATGAAGGGGGGTGGGCCATTTCATAACGGCTTTCTGTTAAAAGCGTGTTTTCAAATCGCGCGATCATTACCTGAAAGTGCTAATAGTAACAACACTTTCTTAAGTAAAGGCGTGTTTTCTAACCACGCTTTCATAATCCACTGCTTGGGCCAGAAACATGCTGAAAGCATGTTATGTAAACACGCTTCAGCTTAGTTTGGGAAATAAATTAGTATAGGGGCTTAGTTTGGGAAAAGCCCCCTATTTCAGTCTTTGGAAAAATTAAAAAAGTACTGAAAAATCTAAACATTCCAGAGATATTGATTTGTGATTATGTGTCAATTTTACCTAGTAAATAGCAATCCCAATCAAACAATCAAAGACAAATCGACACAATGATGGAAAAACCACAATTGGAGCGCTTTCAATTGTGATAAAAAAAACCACGGGCAAAAGCCACACAACAATCCACTAAGAAAACACAAAGGAATTACACAAGTGTACTCTCAATTACCTAGCGAATCCACGCCTGAATCGAATCGACCCCTATGTGCCTCTTCTAGCCCCGTCTTCACCTCGGAATTGTTTTGCCCAACATGGAATCCACAACACCGATGTCGAATCTACGACGATGAGCTACTTCAGAATCCACCAAAGCTTCATGCCCAAATTCCACGAAATCCACCGAAGAACAAATCTCTCTTTTATG
Source organism: Camellia granthamiana (assembly GCA_036172215.1). Taxonomy (NCBI): domain Eukaryota; kingdom Viridiplantae; phylum Streptophyta; class Magnoliopsida; order Ericales; family Theaceae; genus Camellia; species Camellia granthamiana. The sequence continues at coordinate 93,631,680 of CM069908.1, read as the reverse complement.
AATAACACAAAATAAACAAACCATTTGATATAATCCACTCAATTCATGATATAGACTCTCATAGATATCCAAGGAAAGAAGCAAAGAAGCTCCAGATGAAAACCCTAATACCCAAGAAGAAGATCTGGAAGCCGTATCTTAAAAACTAACTGAAATGCAGATTTATAGTAATCAGAATCGCGATCTTCGCTCGAGCGCAAGAATGGCCACTCAAGCGGACTGTCTAAAACGCATGTTTCAGACCAATGATCTACGCTCGAGTGGAAACATTCAACTCCTTGTACTTTTGCAGGCGAGTCAAACTTCTGAAAGGTCGTGATCTCCGCTCGAGCGCAGGAATGGCCGCTCGAGCGGAACTTCGATTGCAATTTTGCTTTTTGATCCCCGACATAGTCAGTGAAGTGGCAAACATAATAGGATTAAGATCACAAACTCCTCTACATAGACATAATTCAGGTTGGATTCACATCTAAATACTTATAGCCTCACTTAAATAAAAAATCGAATAAAATTACAATTGAAAGGAGTTTTGTCAAATAGGATTGCCAATAACAAAAACCTAACAGGTACCAAAAAACCAGGTTCATTATTCGCCTGAAACAACGTCAATGAGAAGTTTTTCCCCACGCAATCCTCTTAAGTTAAATGATGATCTACAAAGAGATGGTGTACAGTATGAAGAGAATAACAGGTCTTACAAGACACCACCCCCTTCCATTGTGGAGCCATCTAAAAATAGATCACAAAATGTCTTTGATGCTAGCACTATGATGGTGAGTTGAATTGTAAAGCTTTTGTTATTGATGCTATTAGTGTTATTATCTTTATAAAATACCACCATCATGTCAATGGTTAAAGACTGTATCAAGAAGTGGGGAGTAGTGTAAAACTATCCGAGGCCAGTGGGTCCTCTAAGAACATTGCATTCAAGAAGAGTCTTTTCTGGATGCATTTTGATAATGAGGATTGATCCACTTATAAAAGTTTTTACTATATTTTTTTGTTATTGGTGATTTTATGTTGCTATTAGCTAACGTTGCTACACATGGAGGCAATCATCTCTTTTGATGGCACTACTGAGCCTTAAAGGATCTCTTGTCACCTTCTGCCGCTGTGTAGTTCCACTTGCAGAATCCTTATTGAGAATATTATGATGTTCAGTGTTGCCAGAAAATGCTCATATTTTAGGAATTTACGTTTTTGAATGCACGTTCCAAAACTTGGTACACGTTCATTTCAAAATAGTGAATTTAGCAATGCAATGCAATTCCAATTTTGTTTCCTATTATTTCCTTGAAAGTTTCCTTAGGAGGGAAAAAAAAATATAATGAACTATGATCTAATGAGAGTGATGGAAAGATAAAATGTAAAAAAGATGGGCCATAATATTCCTAGAAATGCGATTTTAACATAATTAATTTAAAAAACAATAAACTATAGTTTATTAGATGTATAAGGCCTCGTTTGGGAACATGATTTTTTAGTAACTTTTTAGCTAAAATATGATATAAAAAAAACTAGTATGTTTGGGATCATTTTTTGGTTTTTTATGAAAAGATGTGCAAAAAGTAAAAAGAAAATGGAATCTTTGACTTTTTGGTATAGGTTGTTGGATTTTTGATTTTTTTAGTGACTTTTGGCTTTTAGGCTAAAAAGTGATGTTGCCAAACGAGGCCTAATTGTTAAAAAAAAAAATGCTTTAGAAGTGACTTAAATTTTAATGTTATAATCTTCACAAGTTTACCACTATCGTACCACATCTTAACGCGTATGATGTATCACATTTTGATTCTTATTCCACATACCAAAACTATCTGTGTTCCAGTCGTGTATTAACCTTCTTATCTTGTTGAAGTAAAAAAAAACAAAATAATTCCATGGTTATCCTTCTTATAGTTTTTTTAACTGCATGGAACTTAGAAATAAGCAATGTTCCCTTGCAATGGTCTCTGACTAGTCCTTTGATCCTAGTGGCATTTGTATTTCCCATTGTACTTTCGACAAAGTTATGATGGTAAGATCCAATAGGCTATATAGCAGACATATATGGTGCAAAGACATGACATGATTCAAGACATGACATGATTCAGATAGGCCAATACAACAAAAATTAAAAGAATGGACATGACACGACAATGATGAGGCAATATATTAATATATCTATGTATCTTTTATGCATGATGTATAAGAAAAATATGTACAGTAATTTGTTTTTTTATATAATGCATACTCCTATTTCTTGTTTTTTTAATACAATTTTTTTTTTTTTTTTAAACTCTGTTTCTATGTTATTTTCATTTGTTAAGAATTGTCCATTGTATATATTATGTTTATTGTGTACATTTATTCATTTTAGAAATGTTTCAACACATTTGGATTGTGTAAGTTGTGTTGCTGAGAATGCCGAACATTGTTACTATTAAGAAATTCACACCTCATAGATCGTGCCCAGGGGTGTTCGAGAAGCGTTGCCAAAATTTGTGCGAAGTGTCATGAAAGTATATGAAATTATGAAGTTGAATCTGTTTGGTGTTGAAGAAATCTCGGATTTGATTCTTGGATTGTCCGAGAAGTGTCATTGTTTGAAGCATGTCCAACATGGACATGGCTAGCCCTTAGTAGCAGGAAACTCCTAAGGGGCCTTGCTCCTCCCTAGAAGTTTCCATGCTGCTTAGCCAATAGGAAGTAGGGGAAGGGGAAGGCCAGGGTTCGAAATAATGAAAAGAACCCAAAACAGCAGGTGAAGTTTGAAAGATGGAATCTGTACTTCATTATTAAAAAATATCACAAATTAAAGGGAGATACCCCGTCCAGGATAAGTTACAGTATCTTCGTTGCCTCTTGACATTGGTCCTTCTTGTAGTTAAGTAGATCCATCATGAACAATGCTTTGAAGTGGAGCTAGAAAGAAAGCTTTGAGGTAAGTAGCTTTTGAATTTTTAATAGCTATTGGGGTTTAAAAGGTTTCTACATTTGGCGTCCATAATGAAGTGACCTTCTGTACTTTTTTCTCCAGGAAACGAAATAGATCTTGTCAGGACAAAATTGAATGCAGATGAGCAGATGTGCTGGTACTCTCAATAATATTTATTGATAGTTCAGATTTAATTGTGTGTTAGCTCGTCTGCGGTGATCAATTTGATTTTATAATTTTGTTTTGTTTTGTTTTTTTTTTTTGTTTTAAATTTTTTGCATGATGAAGATTGAGGGTTTGGTTGATTGTATGCCTTCTTGATGGGGCTAATTTGTTAGCAGATATAGAAGTATCATGTGAACTTCTGACATATCATTTATTGTGCTGTGTTTTCTTGCAGTGATTGTTGTAGGATACCCATTATTGATTATCATTGGCACTGTGCGAATTGCTCTTATGATCCGTGCCTTAGCTGCTGCCAAGATCTTAGGGAAGCATCTATCCATGGTGTTAAAGGAGAGTTGGAAAATCAGCTTGATGGGAGAACAGAGTATAAAATAACTGTAACAGAGCAAGTTAAACAATCAAAACTTAGGTTGAAGTTATCAGACAAGTTCTTTAATTGGAAAGCCAACAGCAATGGCAGTATTCCGTGCCCATCAAAGGAGTATGGCAGTTGTGGTTGCCTGTCATTGACCTTAAAACGAATTTTTAAGATGAATTGGGTTGCAAAACTGGTAAAAAATTATGAGGAAATGGTTATTGGCTGTAAGGTTTATGTTACTGGCAGTTCACAAGAAATTGGGTTTAACTCTAGGCTCTTCGAATATGCAAATAGAGAGAACTGCAATGACAATTTCTTGTACTGTTCAACTTCTGAAGATATAAAAGTTGATGGGATTGCAGATTTTAGAAAGCGTTGGATCCGGGGTGAACCTGTTATGGCTTGTTGATGTCGAGCTGGGATCCCATGGTTATATGGAGACAACAGGAGAAAATGAAGGATGATAGCAGAAATGTGAAGGCTACAAATTTCTTAGACTGGTTTGAGGTAGGCTTCATCAAACTCCCAATTATGGAATGGATAAAACTGACCCCTGATTGTTTATGTTTTGTATATTGTTTCATCTATTGTATCTGGATCGCATTTATTGTGTTTTTTTTATTTTTTTCTCTTCGTATTATTGGGTTGGGTTGATAATTTGCTATTATGCTATGCCAAATGCTCTGATATCTGCCTGTTGTGCTTGATGTGTTGGTAGGCAAATATTGAGCTTGGTCAGTTTATCTAGGGATACTCAAAGGGTCGAATCCATGAAAATGGTTGGCCACAAATGTTAAAGTTGAAGGACTGGCCTTCCCCAACTGCTTCTGAAGATTTTTTGTTGTATCAGAGACCCAATTTCATTAGTAAACTACCATCGCTTGAGTACATTCATTCCAAGTGGGGTCTGTTAAATGTTGCTGCCAAATTGCCTCATTATTCCCCGCAGAATGATGTGGGCCCTAAGATTTTTATTTCTTATGGGATGAATGAAGAACTTGGTAGAGGTGATTCAGCGAACAATCTCCATTTCAGTATGCGTGACATGGTGAGTTCCATGTTCTCCTTTCTTAGTGACCTATGTCCATCGTCCTTTAAGAAATATCTTCCCTCTGCATCTCATATGATACAATGGGTGGTAGTTTTGCAATTTCTTCCATTACCTATGCTTTTCTTCCTTTTGGCTGTATGCCATTATTCTTAAACATTTATAAGTGAATTAAGGAGTGAAAATGCTGATAAAAAGAATTTAAGGAGTAAAAGTGTAACTTATGCTTGAAATTATATTTGTTTTCCTCCTGATTTAGTTGGATTCACAATTTTAGATGACACTATTTTAGGGTTAAAATCTTGAATTTATTATTTTTTAAAGCTAAAATCTTGAGTAGTCTATTTATAGTTTCATATGTAAGTTTTGAAAAGTAGAATTTTGGCCATCTTGAATTAGTTGGTTTTCAGGTGGGGATGATACATTCTTCGACCAATTTTTGGACTTTGTAAGGCTTCTACCGTAGTTTGATGTGTAGGTTCACTTTTTGTACATGGGCACCTCCTCGGTGCTCCTTTTTTATTATAATAACACATACATTCTTACTTAAAAAAGTAGTTGCATATCAAACTTATACGTTACAATCTAAGGAGCCGAATTATGTACCAGGTGAACACATCTCCATTTTGCATATTGAATGATTCATGGAGCTGCTTGCCTTCGAGTGTTATCACAATTGAACTTGTGTAGTAGTGCTAATGCAACCACCAGAATTTTGTGCCATCTTTAACAAAATATCCCTGAATGTAATGTTTGGTTACTTTACCCTCTGGTGGTCTCTTGATTTAATGTGAATTTGCGAAGTGGTGGAATGATTTGAAGAACGATCTCCTGAACTATGGTCAGGTATACCTTCTGGTGCATACATGTGAAGTAAAGTTAAAAAATTGGCAGCAGACAAAGATTGAGAAGATAACCTTTGAGGAAGCTGAAGCAAAAGAATCACCAGGAAGTCGACAAATTAGTTTGGATGAGGCAGGGTCACCTAAATTATGACTTGGTGTACAGGATAGACAAAATGACTGTGAGGCTAAGTTAAATGCACATAATGATGAGAGAATGGACGATCAAAGAATTGAAACTACTACAACTCTTGAAGAGAAAACTGTTAATTGTGAAGACTTGAACAGGGCTAGTAGAGAGATTTTTTAAAAGACTCAACCAGGAGCTCTTTGGGATGTCTTCCATTGACCGGATGTTCCAAAGCTGATTAGCGACCCCGGTCTTTTCCCATTGGATTATTGTATCTGGACTTATGTTCCGTGGATTCTGTTGTCATATTATTGTTGTTGTCATCCTTTAACGTCATTGTTTGAGTCTTAGGGTGTGTTAGACTTGTTTCGAGTGGGTGGTTTGAGTCTGGGATCAAACCCCAGATTTTTTGAAGTTTCGGCCGTTCCGCTCGAGCGGACCTTCTTGCGCTCGAGCGGATATTGCACACTTCCAGTATTTGTGAACCCTGCAAAACTTCTGCAGGTGTGATATTTACGCTCGAGCGGGATTTCTGAGCTCGAGCGGGTAGTGTGTTCTTCGCGTGGGTTCTGGAATGGGAGAATCTACGCTCGAGCGGTTAACATTGCGCTCGAGCGGACATTGTTTTTGTTCTTTACGCTCGAGCGGTGTTTTGTGCGCTCGAGCGGGACTGTCAAGCTTAAATACGCAGCAGCGTGTTTTAAAACAGTTTTTCAGCCTCTTTCAGTTTATAAAACCCTAGGTCACGAGTTTTCTCTCTCCCAACTCATCTTCTCTCCTAGGTTTCATCTATTTAGAGTGAGTATCTAACCTAGTTCTTTCATTAAAAAGGTAGAGTGGGTCGAGGGCTTCCATTTAATCTGAACGATTGTTGATTTGGAGCACTTTGGAGTTTGGGCTATCATCTCCGTCTTCTTCTTTTTGGGTTCTTGCTTCGAGGTAGGGATTTCCTACTCCATTTATACGTTTTAATCCTAAGTGTTGGTATTTTGGTATGTGGGGGTAGTTTGGTAATTTTGGGAGAAACCTTAGGGTTTGGCTTAGATTAATTTGTATAATTAATTTAAGGGAAAAATGTGGAATTGGGTTTAATTCATGAAGTCGGGAAAATTATGAGATTAATGATATAGTTGGGTAGTTTAAATGCTTACCTATGAGAATGTGGATTTTACATTCATTGTTGTATTTATTTCTTGTTTAGAAATAACTGTTTTGGGCTATCGGTGGAGGATAGTCGTGATTGTTGTAGACCTTGCATGTGGCTTAGGTATAACTGGAATTAAGTCACGTATGTTAACTGTTGAATTAATACAGAACATTACTTGTATTGATTATGTGTTGTATATGGCAATTATGTGTTTCATTGCATATGCATGTTGTTGGAGAAGATAGGGGATGAACTCCACGGTTTAGGGGAAGATAGGGGATGTACCTCTAAACCGGATTTGTTGGGAGGAGATAGGGGATGGACTCCAGTAGCATCACTCATATGTGTGCTTATTGATAATAGCAATATTGCTATTTGTTGTTGATATGATACATCACCACCATGTGTATCAGTTGGGAAGTGTGGAAGTGGATTTGATTGAGATTGTCATAACACCAGCATGTGTGTTTATTTTGTTATAAGAAAGGTTTAACCTGATTTGTTATCCTTGTTGAGTTGTTTGGCCAGGTTCTGAGCCATGTCTGTATAAATGGAAAGTGTGTTGTGTCATAGACAATGCGTCATAGACAACGTAGACATTAGTGTCATGAAACTGGGAATTGATTATCTTGTGTTAACCACGTATCGAATGCTAATGCTTTAGTTAATTCTTATGCTTGGTTTAGTATTTTTCTACTGGGCTGTGGCTCACCCTATATGGGAACTTCATTTTCAGGTTCAGGTGGTTCACTACCTCCAAGGACTTAGCTTGTGAGGATTTGGACTCGAAGACTTGCTTTATTTTATCTGTTTTATTTGAATAACTTGTAAACTTTCAAGCCTAGGGCTTTATTTGTTTTGAGTTAGAACTCATGAAATTGTGTCCAAGTGTTGGCTTGGCAAGATGTAAGCCCATAGGGCATTTATTATGATGTTTTTATTTTATGATACACTGATGAATGAAATAAGATGCTTTATTTCCTTATAATTCCGCATGTTAGTATTATGTATTATGGGTTTATGTTTGAGGGCGTTACAACTTGGTATCAGAGCGTACCGGGTTCGAATACTTTGGGTACGCGGGAAGTGATTAGAATCACAATGGGTTCGTCTCGTTTGATAGAGACTTAGTGTAATGTTATATGCTTATGTGATAACATGTTTATGTGACTATGTGGGTATGGAATGTAGTTTCTAGGATGTTGACTGGACCCTTGAGTCTCTGAAAGTCTTGTTGGAAAGGCACTTGATCAATGTTGTTTCCAACCGGAACTTTAGTGGCGCCTCGGGACTATCATTATCCAGGAATGAAATTCGTAGGTGCTTATGTGATTATGTGCTTACGTGGTGTGATTTATTGTTGTCCAATGTATTAGGACGTGAGTGTTATAATTTTGGCACATTATTTAGAGTGCTAACGTCTTTATTTCCTTTATTAGGATGTCAGGACGAGGACGAGGTCGTGGTAGGCGTGGTAGGCAGGCCAGGCAGGAAGTGCCTATACCGGAGGAAATTCCGGCAGTTCAGGAAGGTGTTGGCCAGGCCAATGTGGCCGAGCCAGTAGGACAGCAGTTTATGGGCGCTTTGGCCCAAGGGATAGCAGGGGCATTTCAGGCGTCAGTTGACATTTTGAGGGCTGCGAATCCAGCCCAGGCTGTTGTTGCTGCAGATACAGGACCTGCTTTTCTGAAGAGGGAATTCTTCCGGTCTCACCCGGACGAATTTTTAGGTGATCCTAGCGAGCCGCTTAAGGCAGACGAATGGCTCGAACAGACAACGAAAACGTTTGAGATGCTAGGCATCGAAGACGAGGCACTGAAGGTGACCTTGGCATCTTTCCAGCTGAAGGGGGATGCGGGTCAGTGGTGGAAGTTCACCAAGGGTCGTATTGGGGGTACCTGGAAGGCTTTTGTTGATGCTTTTCAGGAGAAGTACTTGTCTCCAGCTGTTCAGGAGAAGTTGAGAGATCAGTTCCGCCATCTTGAGCAGAACAGTTTATCGGTGGCCGAGTTTGAGGCTGCATTCACTAGTTTGTCCAGGTTTGCACCTGAGTTGGTGGCGACTGAGGAACGCCGTTGCATTGAGTTTGAGAAAAAGTTGAGGCGTGGCCTCATGCTGAGAGTTGTTGGGTCTATGATTCGGGATTTTGGGCGTTTGGTTGATGCAGCAGCCCATACTGAGATTATGATGCAGGAAGAGGGGGAAAGGCAGAAAGGCTCCAAGAGGAGTCAGGATGGCCAGAGTGATGGCAGGAGGCAGAGAGGTTTCACTCCTCAGCAGCCTCAGAGTAGTTTTTCTAGATCCACTTTTCCAGTGCCAAGTGCTAGTTCTGGGAAGGGCAGTCAGGGAGACATTACCTGTTTCAAGTGTGGCCAGCTGGGTCACAAGTCTCCAGTTTGTCCTCAGAGGGGAGGAGTTCAGAGAGCAGCATCTTCTTCGGCTCGATCTCAGAGCCAGAGTCAGGGCAGAGGCCCACTATCTTGTTTTCAGTGCGGTCAGCCGGGGCACCTGAAGAGGTTTTGCCCGCAGTTGAGTGGCACACCTGGTGCATCGGGTTTGAGGCAGACTCAGAGTAGTCAGCCAACTCAGTCCGTTCAGGCCTCGAGGGCCAATCAGGGGGCTTCATCGTCCCAGTCTGTGCAGCAATCTTATGCTCCGAGGGGTGAGCAGGTTGATCAGAGGTCGTCTGGGCGCGTGTATGCCGTTACCGCGCAGGATCTTGTACCGGCCCCGTCGGTTGTGAGAGGTACCTTCTTGTTTTGCAATTCAGTTGCTAGTGTTTTGATTGATACGGGTGCATCTCATTCCTTTGTGTCTGCTGCATTTGCATCTATTTTGGAGTTGGAGTTAGCACAGTTAGCATCTCCTATTTGTGTAGTGTCACCTCTTGGGGGTGAATTGATCTTGAAACAAGGTGTTAGGGGTTGTGATATAGAGGTCGATGATCATAGAATCCCTTTTTCTTTTGTGGTTATGCCCATGAAGGGTTTCGATGTTATTTTGGGTATGGACTGGTTATCGTCATACCGGGCATTTATTGATTGCTACCGTCAGAGGGTCACTTGTTGTACCGTTAGCGGAGAACGTTTTCATTTTCTGGGGGACCGGGTTGGTAGTATGGTACCACCGGGGTATGATCCGCGAGGGCGGAGCGAGTTGAGTGGTCTACTTGCTAGCCTTGAGAGTAGTGAGTGTGATGAGACTCAGACTGTGTTGCCGAGAGTAGTATGTGAGTACTCGGACGTGTTTCCCGAGGATCTGGTTAGTTTGCCACCTCATCGAGAGGTTGAGTTCTCTATTGATCTAGTGCCCGGCACAGCGCCGATTTCTATGGCACCTTACCGTTTTGCCCCAGCCGAGTTAGTTGAGTTGAAAGTTCAGCTCCAGGAGTTGCTAGATAAGGGCTATATTCGTCCTAGTGTTTCGCCGTGGGGAGCACCGGCCCTCTTTGCTAAGAAGAAAGGTGGTGCGTTGAGACTGTGTATCGATTATCGGAAATTGAATCGGGCTACGGTTAAGAATAAGTACCCTATGCCTCGTATAGATGATCTGTTTGACCAGTTGAAGGGTTCCCGTTGTTTCTCTAAAATAGACTTGAGATCGGGTTACCACCAGTTGAGAGTCAGGGAGGAGGATATTCCGAAGACGGCATTCCGTACGCGGTATGGCCACTATGAGTTCCTGGTGATGCCGTTTGGGCTCACCAATGCACCGGCAGTGTTTATGGATTTGATGAACCGGATCTTCCGGGAATTCTTAGATCGTTTTGTGGTCGTCTTTGTGGACGACATTCTTATCTACTCACCTTCAGAGGAGGAGCACGAGGAACACTTGAGAGTGGTGCTTGAGTTACTTAGAGCCCATAAGCTTTATGCTAAGTTTGGGAAGTGTGAGTTCTGGCTAAAAGAGGTGAAGTTCTTAGGCCATGTAGTTTCTGGGGAAGGGGTGTCTGTTGATACGTCCAAGACAGAGGCAGTGCAAGATTGGGCACAGCCTAAGAGTGTGTTTGAGATCCGCAGTTTTCTGGGATTAGCTGGGTATTACCGTCGGTTTGTGAAAGATTTCTCCAGGTTAGCTTCACCTTTGACTAGACTGACTCGGAAGGGAGTCAATTTTGTTTGGAGTGAGACTTGTGAAAAGTCGTTTCAGGAGCTGAAGGTTAGATTGACCACCGCTCCGGTCTTGATTATTCCGGAGAGAGGGTTGGGTTATGCAGTCTATTGTGACGCCTCACGAGAGGGTCTGGGTTGTGTGTTGATGCAAGAGGGGAAAGTGGTTGCCTATGGCTCACGTCAGTTGAAAATTCATGAGAAGAATTACCCTACGCATGATTTAGAATTAGCAGCTGTGATTTTTGCCTTGAAGATTTGAAGGCATTATCTATATGGTGAGAAATTTGAGGTATTCTCCGATCATAAGAGTCTGAAATATCTGTTTACACAGAAAGACTTGAACTTGAGGCAGAGGAGGTGGATGGAATTTATTGAGGATTACGACTTCGAGATGCACTATCATCCGGGGAAGGCCAATGTTGTGGCCGATGCCCTTAGCAGGAAATCTGTTGGTGACATAGCTAGTATAGCCATCCGAGAGTGGGAGATGTTGGGTGCACTTGGGGAGTTTGATTTGCTTTTGGGTGAATCCGTTGAGGCTGCGGCCTTGTTTTCTGTTGTTGCGCAGCCTACACTTGTGACTCGAGTGTTAGAGGCTCAGAGGGGTGATCTTGAGGTAGAATCGCTCCGAGAAAAGATTTCCAGTGGGAAGGTTGAGAAGAGTTTGACGGTGTATCCCGACCTGAGTGTGAGATACCGAGACCGTTTGTTTGTGCCGGAGTCTTGCCGAGAGGAGGTACTTCGAGAGTTTCATCATTCGCGCCTTGCGGTGCATCTGGGAGGCACTAAAATGTATCGGGATTTGGGTCGCCAATTTTGGTGGCGAGGTATGAAGAGAGATGTGGCAGCTTTCGTGTCTAAGTGCCTTACTTGCCAGCAAGTGAAGGCCGAGCATCAGAGGCCTGCGGGTTTGTTACAACCCTTGCCTATTGCCGAGTGGAAGTGGGAACATGTCACTATGGACTTCGTTGTGGGTCTTCCGAGAACTCAGCGGGGTAATGATGCTATTTGGGTGGTTGTAGACCGGTTGACTAAGTCGGCGCACTTCATTCCTATGCGCGTTAGAGATTCAGTAGATCATCTTGCCGATTTGTACATTCGGGACATAGTGAGGTTGCACGGGGTCCCAGTGACGATCGTCTCAGATAGAGATCCTCGTTTCACTGCCAGGTTATGGCAGAGTTTGCAGAGTGCTTTAGGCACCAAGTTGACATTTAGCACGGCTTATCATCCTCAGACTGACGGGCAGTCCGAGCGTACTATTCAGATCCTTGAGGATATGCTTCGGGGTTGTGTTCTCGACTTTAGTGGGTCGTGGGAGAGGCACTTGCCTTTAGTGGAGTTTGCCTACAACAACAGTTTTCAGGCTAGTATCGGTATGGCACCGTTTGAGGCCTTGTATGGCCGACCGTGTAGGTCTCCAGTTTGTTGGGCCGAGGTGGGTGATGCACCTTTGTTGGGTCCGGAGTTAGTGAGGGAAACGACGGAGAAGGTTGAGCTTATCCGTAAGAGGCTTCTTACAGCCCAGAGTCGTCAGAAATCTTATGCCGACCGTAGGAGGAGACCTTTGGTGTTTGAGGTAGGTGATCATGTCTTTCTGAAAATATCACCTAGGCGAGGTTTGATGAGGTTTGGAAAGAGCGGGAAGTTGTCCCCTCGGTTTATCGGGCCCTTTGAGATCCTTGAGAGGATTGGCGAGGCTGCTTATCGTTTAGCTTTGCCACCGCAGTTATCCGGAGTTCATGATGTGTTTCATGTGAGTATGCTTCGGAAGTATGAGCCGGATCCATCACATGTGTTGGATTGGACCGACTTAGTTGTTGACGAGGATATTTCGTATGAGGAGAGACCGATTCGAGTCTTGGATAGGCGGGATCAAGTCCTGCGTGGCAAGACCATCCCTTTAGTAAAGGTTTTGTGGAAGCATCACGGAGTGGAGGAGGCCACTTGGGAACGTGAATTGGAAGTTCGCGGGAAATATCCGGACTTGTTTGTGGATTTGTAATCTTGTATTTAGATTTTATAGTATTGTTGAACTTGAGAATTTTATATATGTCTTAAGTTGGAAAACATTGAGAATGTTTTGGATTTAATGTTAGCATTTTGAACTTGCCTTTCTTGGAAGTGGAACATAACATTTATACATGGAATGTGTTGTTTATATCATGAGATTGAATATGATATGAAAATTGTTAACATTGAAAGGAATAATGCATAATAATGATGCAGGTTGAAATATATGTTGATTTATACATATTGTGAGATGCCTCTTGATAAGAGATGAAGTGACCGGGATTGAGTCAAGTTATTGTTTATTGTTTTATAATATCAGTGGGAATTGAGAAAACTTGTTTTTGAAAACTTATGCTTAATTTCGGGGACGAAATTCTTTTAAGGGGGGGAGGTTATAGCGACCCCGGTCTTTTCCCATTGGATTATTGTATCTGGACTTATGTTCCGTGGATTCTGTTGTCATATTATTGTTGTTGTCATCCTTTAACGTCATTGTTTGAGTCTTAGGGTGTGTTAGACTTGTTTCGAGTGGGTGGTTTGAGTCTGGGATCAAACCCCAGATTTTTTGAAGTTTCGGCCGTTCCGCTCGAGCGGACCTTCTTGCGCTCGAGCGGATATTGCACACTTCCAGTATTTGTGAACCCTGCAAAACTTCTGCAGGTGTGATATCTACGCTCGAGCGGGATTTCTGAGCTCGAGCGGTATTGTTGACGCTCGAGCGGGTAGTGTGTTCTTCGCGTGGGTTCTGGAATGGGAGAATCTACGCTCGAGCGGTTAACATTGCGCTCGAGCGGACATTGTTTTTGTTCTTTACGCTCGAGCGGTGTTTTGTGCGCTCGAGCGGGACTGTCAAGCTTAAATACGCAGCAGCGTGTTTTAAAACAGTTTTTCAGCCTCTTTCAGTTTATAAAACCCTAGGTCACGAGTTTTCTCTCTCCCAACTCATCTTCTCTCCTAGGTTTCATCTATTTAGAGTGAGTATCTAACCTAGTTCTTTCATTAAAAAGGTAGAGTGGGTCGAGGGCTTCCATTTAATCTGAACGATTGTTGATTTGGAGCACTTTGGAGTTTGGGCTATCATCTCCGTCTTCTTCTTTTTGGGTTCTTGCTTCGAGGTAGGGATTTCCTACTCCATTTATACGTTTTAATCCTAAGTGTTGGTATTTTGGTATGTGGGGGTAGTTTGGTAATTTTGGGAGAAACCTTAGGGTTTGGCTTAGATTAATTTGTATAATTAATTTAAGGGAAAAATGTGGAATTGGGTTTAATTCATGAAGTCGGGAAAATTATGAGATTAATGATATAGTTGGGTAGTTTAAATGCTTACCTATGAGAATGTGGATTTTACATTCATTGTTGTATTTATTTCTTGTTTAGAAATAACTGTTTTGGGCTATCGGTGGAGGATAGTCGTGATTGTTGTAGACCTTGCATGTGGCTTAGGTATAACTGGAATTAAGTCACGTATGTTAACTGTTGAATTAATACAGAACATTACTTGTATTGATTATGTGTTGTATATGGCAATTATGTGTTTCATTGCATATGCATGTTGTTGGAGAAGATAGGGGATGAACTCCACGGTTTAGGGGAAGATAGGGGATGTACCTCTAAACCGGATTTGTTGGGAGGAGATAGGGGATGGACTCCAGTAGCATCACTCATATGTGTGCTTATTGATAATAGCAATATTGCTATTTGTTGTTGATATGATACATCACCACCATGTGTATCAGTTGGGAAGTGTGGAAGGGGAAGTATGGAAGGGGATTTGATTGAGATTGTTATAACACCAGCATGTGTGTTAATTTTGTTATAAGAAAGGTTTAACCTGATTTGTTATCCTTGTTGAGTTGTTTGGCCAGGTTCTGAGCCATGTCTGTATAAATGGAAAGTGAATTGTGTCATAGACAATATGTCATAGACAATGTAGACATTAGTGTCATGAAATTGGAAATTGATTTTTTGTGTTAACCACGTATCGAATGCTAATGCTTTAGTTAATTCTTATGCTTGGTTTAGTATTTTTCTACTGGGCTGTGGCTCACCCTATATGGGAACTTCATTTTCAGGTTCAGGTGGTTCACTACCTCCAAGGACTTAGCTTGTGAGGATTTGGACTCGAAGACTTGCTTTATTTTATCTGTTTTATTTGAATAACTTGTAAACTTTCAAGCCTAGGGCTTTATTTGTTTTGAGTTAGAACTCATGAAATTGTGTCCAAGTGTTGGCTTGGCAAGATGTAAGCCCATAGGGCCTTTACTATGATGTTTTTATTTCATGGTACTCTGATAAATGGAATAAAATACTTTATTTCTTTATAATTCCGCATGTTAATATCATGTATTATGGGTTTATTTTTGAGGGCGTTACAGCAAGTTTTCAAAAGAACAAGTTTTTCTCCATTTTAAACAATGTTACATTCAACATTCAATAACTCAACCCATCCCGATCATTCCATCTCTTGTCAAGAGGCATTTCACAACATATACATTTTAACATGCATTTCCTTTCCATTTCAACAGTTTACAATATACATGATTCCCATTTCCATATCATATTCATTTTTCATGATATAAT